>QLPG01004901.1:5999-24298 GCA_003314385.1 Gomphus sp. MG54
ATTGAGGGGGTGTGTTGAGATGCACTGAAGTCCCCTTTTATGTTTCCATTTATGCATGACTGGTATTTGGCCAGATATGACTTGTTTTGTGTATTACACCTTTGATGTTTTGAGCTGAGTTTGAATTTAGCTTACATAATAACACAGTTTTCACTTTTGCGCTCCAACATATGGCTCTGCCATTAATAATAAAGGTGTACCCTGAGATTGCATGTCTGTCCTTGGCCTTGCTACCATCCGCATCTGCATACCTGATCAGCTCTGTCTGAGCATGCCTGTGAGTAAGCCAGAGCTCTTTCGTACCCTTTAGATAATAGAAGACTCTTTTCACAGCATTCCAGTGTGATGGACCAAACTTTGATGAGTATTGTGACAGGGTTTGAATGGCAAAAGTGACATCTGGATGTGTTCCCAAAGTAGCATACATCAATGATCCAATGGCCTTGTCATATGGAGTATCGCACATTTGTGCCCACTCTGCCGTAGTCATGGGCTTCTGAGCCATGGAAAGGAGTAAGCCGACCTGCATAGGGGTTGTTGCTGGCTTAAGCTCGTCCAGGTTGAACCAACAAAGGATTGAGGTGATGTACGATTGCTGGGAAAGATGAATGGTATGTCTTTCCCAATCACATCTAACTTCTATGCCTGTCAAGCATCAGATACTGACGGACTTCGGTACTGCCGAGGGGTGTTGTCGAAAGGTTGGGCGGACTATGGCCAAGTCCTGCAGGCCAAGAGTAGTGGCGTTGGCTTCAACGTACTCGTGCGTTGCGCCCTACTTGCCATGCATGCCACTGTATTTGCAACAGACGGATACTCAGGGGGATGCTGAAGATGCCGGCCCGAGTCGAGGACTTAACAGAAGAGAAGAAGGTAGAAGGGCCTAAGCCTAGTCGATACCCAGAATGAGGAAGTATGTACATCCATGTCCTACTTATATAGGTTAAGAAGTGACATGTGGAATAAGGAATGTGGGACAACAAGATATGCAGATCATGTGGTCATTGTTAACAACGAATAAAATTAGAACAAAGAATGCAAAGCGGGGATAGAACAATAAAAGACAGGATAATAGAATGTGCCCAAAGATAGGACAATAGGAGGTGCCAGACTATAAGACAAGGCTGGTAACCGAGGATAGTACAAGGACAAGAAGTCCCGAGGTGAAAAGGACTGAGGAATGTGGATGGCAGATGTACCGAGCCGAGACCGGTATACCAAGTGTTATGCATGCTGCGCAGACACTTGTACATGGATGTAGGATGGTTGTTTGGTCGGCAATGGCAAATAATTGGGACCTCGGTATGTGGACTTGACAATGCCTAACAACTAGTGCAGCTTGCCAAGGTCAGTTATCTCTACATGCTCAGAGAGCTTTGCTTTGAAATGACAAACAAGTTGTGTTGAACAAGCTGCAACTGTGCAGTCATCTACATGCACCAAGACAATCATGGACCCTTGACTATTTCTTTTGAAGAACACTGCCTGGTTGACATCACATCTAGAAAATGCTAAATTGTGCATCATTATCTTGATGATTTTTTGGTACCATCATCTCCCTGACTGTTTTAGCCCGTATAGCATTTTTTGAAGCTGACACACCTGTCCAGTGGAGTTTGGTGCATGGTACCCAGGGGGTTGAGCCATGTAGATTGTCTCTAGATCAGTAAGCTCTCCATTTAAGTATGAGCCTTTGATATTGATCTGATGGATCTCCATATCCTTTGCAGTAGCTAGTGAAAGTACAGTTCAGATCGAGGCAAGTTTAATGACAGGGGTGAACATGTCAAAGTAGTCAACACCTGGTACCTGGGAGAAGCCCTGGGCAACAAGCTGGGCCTTATAGCATACTACATTTCCTGCCACATCCTTTTTGGCATGGAAAACCCATTTGGAGCCTATGATGTTTGTGTTCTCCGGTGGTGTGGTAAGTTCCTAAGTACCAGCTCCCTTGAGTAGTGCTAACCATTCAATTATCCCCTTTTCCCATAGATTACAGTCAGGGTGGTGTCTTGCCTCAGTTAGAGACCTGGGCTCAATGGCCTCAACTCGCTCATTTCAGCCACCAGTATGTATTTGTCTAGTGCTTCCACTATCATCATTCATTCAGCTGATCCTTCTCCTTCCAGAACTTCATCCTGATTCAGAGTGGTAGGAAGCTGGATTCCAGGAGCTATAATGGGATCAGATGATCAGTAAGATGAGTTCCATGTCTATATAGAATGTCACAGATACACTAACTAGGTTTGCACATTCGTTTTGCAGGTGCATCTATGGATTCAGATGGGTTGGTAGTGTCAAATCCAGTATGTGAGGTTTCAACATTGTCATTAATTGACATAGATGGGGTGGGGACAACAGGGGCAACAGTAGTGTTTGGAAAAGTGAAAGGTATGTCAGTTTTTGTTTTGATAAACTGCCATTCCTTCCCCTCGAGATGGGAAACTGACATGTTTTGGTAGTCAAGGTAAACATTCTGTTCAACACTCACAGTTTGCTTTTCAGGCCAGTAGATGCAGAAGCCTTTGCTCTGCTCATCAATACCTAACCAATGGCCCTCTGTGACATGACCACCAAGTTTGTCACCAGTTTCAGTGCGTACCCACACTTTTTCACCCCATTCATGAACATGATGCAAATATGGCTTCTTTCCAAAAGCAGCTTCATACTGTGTTTTGCCATCTACAGCTCTGGTCAAGGTGCAGTTCATTAACCACACCACATGGTGCACTGCTTCCCCCCACATGAATCTTGGTAGGCATGCAAGAGTGCATGGATATGTTCGACAATAGTAAGGTTGTGGCATTCAGCCACTCTATTGTGCTGTGGCGTGTCATGTATGGTGAGTTTCTGTGCAGTACCCTTGGATTTGAGATGCAAAATGGAATCCTTTTCAAGGTATTCTCTGCCATGGTCTGAATGGAGTGTCTTTATGACAGCATCAAGCTGCACATTACACCATATCTCATACTCCTTGGATGCACTGAAGGCCTCATTTTTGGTATGCAACAGGTACAGGTGAGTTAGCCTGGACATGTCATTGGTGAAGGTGATTTAATACTGTTTTCCACCTGTTGTAGCAACCAGAGCAGGTCCCCACAGATCACTGTGGATCTCATCGCCAAATTTGGCAGCAAGGATGCCTTCACTTGCTTTGCGAATAGGTTTGCGAGTGGCCTTTGCATATATGCATGACTCACAGAAAAAAGGACCTGTCAGTGAGTCTTCTAGTTTAACTCCTGTTACAAAGCCTTTAGCTACTAATCTTCTGGCCGTTTCAGGGAAGATATGGCCCATTCGACAATGGAATTGATCCAAAGTAAGTACATCTGCAGCCAAGTTTGCTGTATCAGACTCATGTGAGACACGATAGAGGCTGCATCCTTATTTGGGGACTGTGCCAACCAATTCACCATTTTGCTCATGTATTGTACAACATCCAGATCAGCATCAATGCAATTTGAGTCACCACTGGCAAGCAAAAAACCATTGCTTTCATCAGTTCAGGTAACTCCTCCACCTTGCATTTACCATCTGAGTCATTGCTGATTTCAGAAAACCAGTCTCATTTACAATCTTCAGTATTTTCAACATCCAAATCCGAATCAAGGTTTGTCAGCAACTGCAGGAGTTCTGAGTCTTATTTTCAGAGCTCATCTGCCATGAAGGCAGCATTAGATTTGAGGTCGGATACAACAGCAACATTAGCAGTGCCACTGCTGTTCTGGGATCCACTTTTGTTTGCTGATGTCTTGGCAGGCTTAGGACACTTATCTTTATAGTGTCCCTTGTCACCACAGTTCCAGCAGATGCCTTGTGGCATCTGTTCAGGGTGTTTGCCTTTCCTTTTAGGTAAGGCAGACATTGCCTCATCTTTGTCATTTCCCTTTGATGTGTTACCACCAGTATGGCACAATCTCTGCGCAGTATAATGCTTGTACTTTTCAGAAACCAATGAGATGAGCTTGTCAGGGTCGATAGTCTTTGTAGAACTATACAATCTTGTGCCAGCAAGCAAGTTCAAGGCAAAGGCAGAGAGATGCAGTGGAAGGGATTTAATAATAGTGGAACAGTAGTCCTTCTTGTCAATGACAACACCGTAGGTGGCTAGTTCCTCATTCTTCACATGCAGGTTATCTAAAAATCCATGCACATTGCCTTTGTCAGGACACTTGGACTCCATAAACTGAGTATACAAGTCAGCCTGTGTGAAAGCTCCCTTTGAGGAAAATTCCTTCACAATGAGGTCCCACCAGTCCTTCAGGGATGCTTTTCCATGGATTTGGATCAGGGTTGAGTCAGGGATGCAATCAGTGAGGAGAGCCTTGGCAGTGCGGTCTTTCTTTATCCACTGGGTGAGTGCCAACTCTTCATCAGGTTTTGGAGGTGAACTGAGAACTGTCAAGTACATGTACTGAACTCCAGTAATTCAGCAGTGCCAACTGAGCAGTCATCCTATGTCCACATACAAGTGTCCATGCTGCTCGCAAAGTCACTTGGTAGGCCAATCTCAGCTCGGAATATCCACCACCCACACTCCTTGTGCTCACCCCTCACATACTCTATGGCACTCACCATCCATTAATCCCACCATGCCTACTCCTCATCCTTTGATCTACCTTACCTTGGGACTTCCTGTCCTTGTTTTATCTTCGGTCACAACCATGGTTTTATAGTTGGGCACTCCCTATTGTCCTATCCTTGGTCACATTTCTATTATTCTATCTTTTATTGTTCTATTTCCGTTTGCATCCCTTTATTCTAATTTTACCCATTGTGGACAATACCCACATGCTCTGCATACCTTATTGTCTCACATTCCTTATTCCACATGTCACTTCATAAACCTATATAAGTAGGGCATGCATGTACATATTTCATCATTCTGGGTATCAACTAGGCTTAGGCCCTTCTACCTTCTCCTCCTCTGTTAGGTCCTCTACTTGGGCCAGCATCATCGGCATCCTTCCGAGTACCCTGTCTGTTACAAATCAGTGGCATGCATGGAAGAGTAGGGTGCAATGTACGAGTACGTTGAAGCCAAAGCCACTACTTCCAGCCTGTAGGACTTGGCTGTTCCTGTCCAACACCTCGGCATTCCCAAAGCTTGACAAGAACAGGGCAAACAGCAGTGCCATCAAAGTATCCCCACAGTCCTTTAGCCTCAATGGCATCCTGGAAATGCATAGCAAATGCAGTCCAGTTCAAGCTAGTCAGCATAAGTTTAGGAACCAAGGAAGGGAGGAGATCAGTAGTGGTGAATGCTGTGGTGGACATTAGAGCAAGGTGTGCTTATTGGAGTAGGGAGCAGGGCCCATAACCTGTAAGAATTACATGACTATACGGACAATATCAGTGTTTGTATGGCAAAAAACTCTATATATAATTTGTTGTGACAAGGGGCGGAAGGAGCGGGGCAAGATACAAAGGGAAAGGGGCAGGATTAGTAAAGAAGAGATTGCAATGAATGAGGAACGGACTTATGCGATAAAGAATGACATACGGCCGCACCGGGACGTATATACCCAGTCTTCAAGGAGAAGATGATGAGAAATTAGCAGGGTTTCCGATTGAGACAGGATCTAGGTATAAGCACTCACCATCAATGATGAAGATTTAGGTGTATAGTACAATTCAATGGATCACGCGGCCGATGATGTAGAGAAATGATCAAAAGATAGGGCGCCGACCCTGCATTCGGATTGATAATGCCATTGCCATATTAGGAAAACGTTCTATTATCATAGTACGACCAATTTATGTATAAAATCTCAGTAGATAGGATAACAAAATAACAAAAACCTTTCAGTCCCATCCTTTCCTCTATCAACCAAGCCTTCAACCCAACTTATATTCAAACTAATATAATTTACCCATATGGACAATCTACAGGAGCATATAGGTAAGCAAAAACTAATATAAAATAGCTAGTTAAATATCTTACCTCAGTGTTTGAACGGCAAACAACTGAGGAAGATGGGAATAAATGTAGCTACTATATAGTACTTCAGAACAATGGACTGTCTAAAAAAATAGAGCAAAAAGGGATTCCTTTGTGACTGCACAAAAAGCTATTTGCGGCAAATAATAAGTATGATATGCGGGGTGACACGGTTTGTCACACTGCGACGTCGTTATTTCCAAAACATACCTTCGCCATGATTGTGGTGCCAGTGAGCCGTGTCTGGCCAGAGGTGTCTCCTCACCAGATTAATAGAGTTGCCTACCTCTTTCTTTGAGAACTGATCTTGACTAACGCCATGGCGTGGGAAAACACACAGGAAGAGATGAGACAGAGATTCAGTTATGATGCTCGAACCTTTAGGCGTTTAAAGGGCGCTGATTTATGTCTCGTTAAAGCAACTAGAATTCAAGTAGAAATCATCGAGAGATCTAGCTAAAGAAGCAACTACAACGAGCACGTCCCCTTAGGGGCAAAAAAAACATGGTTATAACTCTGCCGGGCTTTTGGAAGATGATTGAATCTCCGGATCTTGGTTCACATCTTGAGAAGAAGACTATAATTTTTTTCAACAGCCAACGATCAACTTTTGTCTGTGTTGATTACAGTGATGGTGGCAGGGAGCCAAGCCGGATCAGCAAGAATGGCTCACCAGTGATCGACACAGCCCTTTCTGCTGCAGCTTTTGCTTTTTTGGCCAGCAAGCTCATTACCTGTCACATCATTGTGGCCTGAGACCCATTTGAAGGCCATACGGAGTTTTGATTTCTTGTGTTTGAGTCAGAGGTTCTCAGTGTAATTATGCGTTCTCATTACTCGTACAACGCGAGAAGGGACTGCCATTTGGAGGTTCGCTATTGGGTCTTTTGGACCCACGTTGAGCTGTTCGATATAGCTGAGCTCGGGTCGTATATCAGAATCAACGGAGATTATTTCTCATCATCTCAAAATAATAATAGTACCCAGCACCATGGATCGAATTCCCAAATTCCAATGCAAGCTGGTTTGGGCGCTGGTGCTCAAGAGTTAGTGCGATGATACTTCAGTCGATAGTAAACTTCTAGACTGTTGATCAGCTATATTGCTACGTGAAGCCTTTATTTGCAAGAGTTCTAAACCCCAGGGTGGGAGTTATCTCACTTGAACTTATTCCTCGGGTATTATCATGATGGGAAAGCAGTGGCGCTTCTCTGAGGCACCACTCGTTCGTGAGTTACTTATTTTTAATTCTGGATGTTCAATTCTAAATTGGCCTTTTTTTCAGCTAGGCAGTTGCAAATATCATCTGAAATTACCAAAATCAGGTTCTGGAACATCAATCTCTGGTCTTTCTATAACTTTTGTGCGCATCTTTCATCAACTATCATCATTATGGGAAAGCAATGGCGTTTCTCTCACTCGTTCATAACTCTTGGTGTTTTCAATTCTAAATTGGCATTTTTCCAGCTAGGCAGTTGCACATATCATCGGAGATTACCAAAGTCAGGTACTGGAACATCTATCTATGGTCTTTCTATAACTTTTGTGCGTATCATCCATCAACTACCATCATGATGGGAAAGCAGTGGCGCTTCTCTGAATGTAGTTATGGCATCGCTCGTTCGTGAGTCACTTATTTTTGAATCTTGGTGTTCAATTCTAAATTGGGATTTTGCCAGCTAGGCAGTTGAACATATCATCAGAAAGTACCAAAGCCAGGTACTGGAACATCAATCTCCGGTCTTTCTATAACTTTTGTGTGCTTCTTTCATCACTGGCCCCACTGAACTGAGACGGTCGCCGTGAACAGAGCACACTGATTTTAGACTTCTTTGAACTCCAAGAAGAGCCGGAGCCTCACTCGAACTTGTTCCTCCGGCTATCATCATGATAGGAACGCAGTAGCGCTTCTCTGAATGCAGCTATGGCACTACTCGTTCGTGAGTCACCTAATTTTAAATCTTGGCGCTTTCAATTGTAAATTCTCCTTTTTCCGGCTAGGCAGTTGCAATTATCATTGGAAATTACCACAGTCAGGTACTGGAACATCAATCTCCAGCCTTTCGATAAATTTTGTGGGAATCTTCATAGGCCCAGCTGAACTGAGACGGTCGCGCTGAACAGAACACACTGATTGAACAGAACACACTGATTGAACAGAACACACTGATTGAACAGAGCACACTGATTGAACAGAACATACTGACCTTGGACTAGTCCATGATCATCGAGAGGAGCCGATGCCTCCACTAAACTTGCGAATGATATATATTAGGAAGCCAACTTTCAGTCGTGTTGTGTCTACCCTCACGCACTAATCACCAAGTTCTCTGGTTGCGAATGTCTATTAGTCCTCAATCATTTCTTGTAGAGGTGAAATATGGCAAGTCCTGAAGTGCTAGTAGTTCTTACGTTTGGTTCTTATTACTTTGTTATGCAGTGACTGATACGAAATACTCATGGGTTGCCTCTCTAACCCTCTTGTTGTATGACCATGGTGAGAAAGAGTTTTCTAATCTCAGACCATTCGTTAACACTGAAACAGCAATCACTTTTGATGCGGAGGTCAGTCCTGCGGTCGCACGCTACTAATTGTTGTCTAAACATATCAAAGGTCAGAGCTGTGTGGAGTCGCCCCTGGTCATTCGGGAAGATTTTGTTTATATGGGTTAGTTTATACTACGAGTTGCGTTATGATTACAACTACTCAAAAATCAAACGTAGACACGATACTTCGGACTTTGGTCACTTACTTCGGCGCTCATAGGTATGTGCCACTTGTATCTTCACTTGCCTGCTAAGTGGGAAATATACTCCGACGATGACGCAATGAAGTGATTTTTCATGATTCCCTCTCGAATAAGGTCAGCAATCACATGGAATCGGTATTTATACACTCCATTAATTTGATTCGGGAAGTTGTGAGTGAGACCTTCTGAGCTCTTAGATCACTGGATCAACAACCATCAGTTGTATCGCGTTCTTTTGGTGGGAGGCGGTCTCGTATGTTTTTTTTTTTTTTTGTACTCCCTACCTCGTGAATTGACGAGGTCCAGGTTGTTAATTCTGACCGTCACTGTAGAAGGTGAACGCAAACTTCATAGAATGATCGTGAAATACGACTGACGACAATGCAACATATTCTAGCCATACTTTTCATTCGTGTACGTTGTCTTTTATATGCGAACTTATTTATTTATTTGAGACGATAACATTTATAAAGGTCTATGCGGTTTACAACCGCAACAAAAAAACAAATTTATATGGAGCTATTTTCGGATTGATGTCATTTTCTGGAACCATTGTCATTTGGTTGTTCTACCTTTCCGCTGGTGGGGTTATCTTATAATCTCGTTCCCGTCCAATTTTTTTCTTATCGGGGGGGTAGGCATGGGACTTCCTCCTATTGATGGCTTGACTGGCTGCTATGCTCCCGTTCTCTCACCTCTCTTTGGATTGTCTATGTTGCCGTCCATGGTGACCGAAACTATATTATGCATCTGTATTCTCTATAAGGCATGGGTAACATACAAGCTGGAATATAGGTCACCGCTGCTGAAAAGACTGGTTAAAGATAGGTTCGCATACCTCGTTATGTATGTATAGGCAGCTCTAACATTGGGATAGTGTTCTCTACTTTTCCAGGTCCATAGACTGTCTGACTGCATCCGGTCCTATACTGACACGGGTTGCCCAGCGTCTTCGCGATTATGTTCGTAAATTGTGTAATCTTTGTCGCTGCTCCCCGAGGTCTTATTCAAGTTACCGTTGGGTAAGCCATATACATCCATTTCTTGAAAGGAACAGATGATGGACTTGTTCAAAGGTTTGAATACTCGGTAACCTGTACCTTGGGCAGTCGTCTGCTTCTCAGCATGTTTAAACACTCATGCAGACAACAAACGTCCATATTTGTTGAGCATCAGAACACAAGCTACCCGCTATCAAGCATCCGAACGCCTGCTTTGTCCGACGGAGACATTACACTGCCTGATGTCTTCATCATAGAATCTAACAACAAGGAATAGTTCTGTGAAGTATCTACACATATTATCTTAGCTGTTGCTTCTATTTTGTTGGGAACATGTTATTGAGCACACCCATTTTCTCATCATCTGTCCTAACTGACCATCTAAAACGCTTCATTCTTGAGCCAAAAAACAGCCAATATTATTGAAAGAATATTCCCACATGAGCAGAATCTATAATAAGCTGAGCTGATTACACTGAAGCATACACATAAGCTGTTTTGGCCACACCAAGTTGAGAGGTTGCCTTTGGGGCCATCTACCTGAGCCAGAAAGTTTTCATTGAGTCTTTGTTCCACTGCTATATGATGCTATGATCCATCCCTCCCTACAGCAGAGTCTACGGCTGAATCATCCTGATATGGAAGCAGGGTTTTATCCCAGACACCAAGTTCACCCCTAGACATCCAAACATCACCAACATACTGTGACCTTTCCCCAAACCATATCTGAGGAACACACCAACACCAAGGTAACTACAACAATACCAAGGTAGCCTGGAATAAGCAAAATACACATTATTTTACAAATTTCATGAAACTCACAAATTTTACAGATATCAATGAGCCAAATAAACAATATGTACTTTTACAATGTCCCTGAATTTCCTTGTGTTGGGTTAAAGGATGCAATAGTAATAACACCTTTAACTAATGTGGGTGGATTCAGCTTGGTCCAATGAGCTGAGACAGAGAGGGCTTAGCTTTAACATTCTGGCATTGCACCATCCTACCCCATCTGCCACTGTATTTTGGATAGTGTTTGGGAGAGGACCAAGAGTGTTGATATCAAATGTACAGGCTGATGTAGAGGAGATGTATTGTTGAGGAATAGGGAATGCTCCCTATTATTTTTAATCATTTTTTCGAGCCAAATCAACCTGCAGAATCCAAACCTCTCCTCAAGAAAATTTCCACTTAAATCAGCCATATCTTGGCAACAAAAAAATATTATAATGTTTTTGGCTGGCCAATTAAGAGTGAATTACCTCCAGTAATTAACTCTTAATTATCAAGGAGATTGAGCCTATAGATAATCCTAAAAACATCTATATTTTTGCCTATCAATGTGTGGACCCACAATGTACAACAACTATGGAGCCATTACCTAAATCTATGAAAGTGGCTCCAAACTCCTGGCTCAAGTTCTCAGTCCACAATGTACAACAAATTCCTGGACTTATATAATACTAATTACATGAACGGTCAGTCCAGAAGCATGACTAGCATCATATTAATATTTCGTGACATGACCAGTCATGGGAGTACCAGTTGTGGGAATATTATATTTCTTATTGTAAAAGTAGTGACAATGGTGACACAATGACTCCACAAGCTTCCAAGGCATTCCAATACCTTCTGAACACCTCCACAAGCTTCATGAAGGAATTGCCTTATCAGGAGATTACATAATTAGCTTAGAATTAGTATAAAAGAAGCTAGTTTTGTAGCGTAAAATAACAATCATTTTTCACCCACATCAATCCACAGGATTAAGCAAGTGCCAGCAGCACTCTCATAAGTAGACTGAAGTCTTCTTAAGTAACTGGTCTGAAGACCAGAAGCTACACTCTACAACAAGTCCAAAGACTTTTTGATTAGGTTTATTCTGAAGAGTAAACTTTAACCTTGCTACCAAAGCGGCTGTCAAGCTTCGGATACTGACGGACTTTGGTACTGCTGAGGGGTGCTATCGAAGGGTTGGGGAGACTATGGCCAAGTCCTGTAGGCTGTGAAGTACATGTACCGAGACCTGTTTATTTGGTAGTGCCAACCGAGCAACTATCCTATATCCATGGCCAAGTGTCCACGCCGCATGCATAACACTTGGTACACTGGTCTTGGCTTGGCATGTCTACCATCCACACTCCTTGTCTTCACCCTTTGGTCCATCTCCCCTTGAGACTTCCTGTCCTTATATTATCCTCAGCCATGACCCCATTGTTTTATAGTCAGCCACTCCCTATTATCCTATCCTTGGCCACGTTTCTATTATCCTATCCCTTATTGTTCTATCCCCGTTTTGCATCCCTTCATTCTAATTTTACTCGTTGTGGACAATAACCACATGCTCTGCATACCTTGTTGTCTCACATTCCTTATTCCACATGTTGCTTCTTAACCTATATAAGTAGGACATGCATGTACATATTTCCTCATTCTGGGTATCGACTAGGCTTAGGCCCTTCTACTTTCTTCCCCTCTGTTCAAAGCCCTCAACTTGGGCCAGCATCACCAGTATCCTCCTGACCCTTCAACAGCACCCCTTGGCAGTACTGAAGTCCGTCAGTACCCGAAGCTTGACACAGGTCAAGAGTAGTGGCATTGGCTTCAACGTGCTCGTGTGTTACACCCTACTTGCCATGCATGCCACCGATTTGCAACAGACAGATACTCGGGAGGATGCTGATGATGCTGGCCCTAGTCGAGGACTTAACAGAGGGGAAGAAGGTAGAAGGGCCCAAGCCCAGTCAATACCCAGAATGAGGAAATATGTACATGCATGTCCTACTTATATAGGTTAAGAAGCAACATGTGGAATAAGGAATGTGAGACAACAAGGTATGCAGAGCATGTGGTTAATGTCCACAACAAATAAAATTAGAATGAAGGAATGCAAAATGGGGATAGAACAATAAGGGATAGGATAATAGAAATGTGGCCAAGGATAGGACAATAGGGAGTGGCCAACTATAAAACAATGGCTGTAACTGAGGATAACACAAGGGCAGAAAGTCCTGAGGGGAGACGGACCAAAGGGTGAAGACAGGGAGTGTGGATGGTGGATGTGCTGAGCCAAGAATGGTGTACCAAGTGTTATGCATGCAGCATGGACACTTGGTCGTGGATATAGGATGGTTGCTCGGTCAGCACTGCCAAATAAACGGGTCTTGGTATGTGTACTTGACAGCAGTGGGTTACCCTCATAACCTAAATCCATAAAAACTAAGAAAGACCTAAATCAAATAAAAAATAGAAAAGTAGAAATAAATCTAAACCAGTCTAGAACTAATAGTTCAACACTCTTAAACTATTAATTCTATATGTAACGGACAAGATCCCTGACAAGACCCCCCTTAAATATTCTCTTTGGACAAACAACCTGGATCAGAATCAATAAAGACACTTTGCACAGCTACGAGAGATTTCATTAATTCTTTATTGCAATACTCTTGTGATAACAGACTAAGTGAATCTCCGGAGTGTTATAGCCCATGCTTTCAACAACCCACACTAACCCCCACAACCACCCCCTCTGTTCTGAGACCTTTCCGACCGAAAGGACGAAGGATTGTTTTCCGTAGTTCCTGTTCCTGACGAGTCTGACCGAGAAACAGCATTCCTGCTCCCGTTCCTGTCACAACCGAGACTCTGTCCCCGAGTCCATCTCTGACCAAAGACTCAATACTTTGATAACCGATGCACAGGACCATTGCGTACCTCACTCCCTTGTTTTCTCTTTTATATTGACCCCTTGTACTCCCTTTCTCCTTGTTTTATGACCGGCAAAGATAGTACAAGGATAGTTGCATGTATATAGTCTTCCAGTCAACTGGACTGTTCGCTAGTACGAATATCGACTTAGTCTACAACCTAGTTTCCAATTCATTTCTGGTAAACTCCCATCTCCTTTCCGAAAATTAGGGGCAGACGATCGAGGAAGGCACAACACATAAGTTGAAGCCAAGTCCCTTCGACCTCGAACACTTCAGTGACCAGATTGAACCAATCCGCAACCGACCCTAAGCTCCCGGCACTCCTGCCTCCGTCCGTAGTCCGTCCGACTTCCGACTTCGGTCCTTCGGCCCCGTTATGGACTTCCCGTCAACCCAGA
The DNA here is from genome assembly GCA_003314385.1 of Gomphus sp. MG54. NCBI lineage: Eukaryota > Fungi > Basidiomycota > Agaricomycetes > Gomphales > Gomphaceae > Gomphus > Gomphus sp. MG54. The sequence continues at coordinate 19,803 of QLPG01004901.1, forward strand.
TAGCCCCTTCGGAAGTAATAGCTAAGTGCCTGACACGTGGACTTAACAGTATACTCGTACTCACACTCCTGATCGTCATGGGCTCAAGGCCAATCACACGTCTGCAAGCCCTACAGACAATCACCCAGGCATCTGCCCACCGCGCTTCCGTCCCCTGAGAACTCCCAGTCCCTGGACCAAGTTTTCAGACGGCTCACACCCCCCGGAACCCTCTTCAGACTCCAGATTCTCGAACACAGATTTACGCCCATGCTCGAGTATGACCAACCTGTTCCTTGTGAACCCCCTGGTGACCAACCAACTGTCACCCCCGGAGATGCCCTCCAGTTCAGGATCATCCTCAGCAGTACCGACCATGTCCAGATCATCATCCATGGTACCCCCGTACCTTGCATCTCCCCCTTTTGTACCACCACCGTTCACACCACCACCGCGCGCCACCCCCCCACAGGCCGCACCACCATTCATTGCTCTACCCCCCGCCGTACCACCACCCGTTACACCACCACCCGTTGCCCAGCCCCACCTCATACCACCCGCCGCAGCACCACCCCCTCCACCACCGGGAGGAGCCCCCACTATAGGGCCAAACAATGTGCCCAACCTCACTCGGACCATCGCTATGTTAGCAAGTAATCTGGCCTTCCCTAGAAGATCAGCCCCCTGTGCCACCAAGGTTCGAGACCCGGATCCCTTCGATGGATCCGATCCGAGGAAGATACAAGCCTTTTTAGTGCAGTGTATGCTGAACTTCTGTGACTTCCCTGACGCCTTCGACTCCGACAGCACCAAGGTAACCTATGTATTATCGTACCTGACCGGTACCACCCTGGATTGGTTTGAACCAGCCCTCACCGCCCCCAACGAGCCAGACTGGCTCTACGACTATGACAAGTTTGTTTCTGAACTCAAGACCAACTTTGGACCCCATGACCTGGAAGGAGAGGCCAAAGCAGACCTCGAAAACCTCCGCATGTGCGACAACCAGCACATCACAAATTATGTAGTCAAATTCAACCGACTAGCCACCCGCATCCACTGGGGTGATGCCGCACTCTGTTCGCAATTCTACAACGGACTTCTCAGTAGGATCAAGGACGAGATCTCTAGAGTAGGAAAACCACATTCCCTACCCCAACTCTGCCTCCTATCCCAGTCCATCGACACTCGTTACTGGGAACATCGATCAGAAGTTGCCAGAGAATCCGCCTCAAACCAGAACTTCGACCGCCCATACGATAGAGGAAGAACCTCCATGAACATGTACTCCGCCCCTAACACGGGCAATAAGACGGCCAATGTAGGCCAACCCGCAACCCCATCCAGTGGCAGCAGGACTACCATGGACCTTTCGTCCAGATTAGGGAAAGACGGAAAACTTACGCCACAAGAATGCCAACGCCGATTCTAACAAAACCTCTGCCTCTTCTGCGGTAGATCGGGTCACACAGCCAAAGAATGCCCAAGATCCCCTACCACGGTCACCCAAGGACTCACAGCCTCTGTAGCAGAAGAAGTTGAGGAGGAATCTGAAGCATCAGACACCTCAGAATCCCAAGATCAGGCACAGGCCCCTGGCTCCAGCACCAGTCATTCGCGTTGAACAAATCAACAGCGCCCACAGAGCAAAACAAACAATGCATCCACTCTCTTCAGTTTCCAAAACACCCGTGACCACCCTTCGATAAGTTTTGACCGTGACCCTCTGAAAATCCATCAAAGATTCTAGTTACCAGACACCACATGCTCACCTACCGCGATCCAACGATCGATAGGGTATTGAGTACTACTTTGTTTAGCCTACGTCCGAACTGACTCTTGGTACCTGAGCCGTAGTGCTTAAATTCAACCCCTGAGATATTTCCACTCAGGAAATCGTGACCCTCAAAACTGTACCGCCCCTTAGACAAGCGGTACCACTTGTAGATCCCTTGCTTAGCCTAGACCCTTGTTGATAACATGATAAATTCACTAAAGAAAATACCCTGACATGGTTACTACCCAAACTTGCATTTTTTGCAGGACATCCCCGAGTTTTTTCCGACCCGGTCCTAGTGACAAAACCATGACAACCACAACCAAGACCGTCTCGACTGCTACGACCACCACGAATCATTAATGACATTCTTCAAACAATTACGAACAAACTAGTCATTGCCGTAGATCAGAGAATGATTAATATTGGGATCGGAAGGATCATAATGTTGGAACAAGTCCACCCCCTTGCCCTTTCCTTCCTCACTTGGCCCTGGCACCGGGTTGACCAGATTAACCGACTGCCCCGCCTTGGGCATCACATCCACCGCGCTCGTATCTGATTCCGTCCGATCCCCCGTCACATGAGTAGCCAGAGCAAGACCGCCGCACTGACAGTTCCACTTCGGACAGTCCCGATTGCCGGTGTGGATAGCGTTCCGCATCTCAGAAGCATCGGACAGCCTCTTGACCTCCGCTCCCAGGGCTCGAAGATGGGCATCCATACCGACCAGAGCATCCTGGATCAACCCTAGGACGGCCACGATCTCCACGCAGCCAACCTTCGGGGGAGGGGAAATCACCACTTCCACCCTGGACCTCTTAGAAGAGGACACTTCAGAAACGTCCTTCTCCTCCCACCCCTTGAACAACCAGCACTCCGTCCACCTCACACCGTACCCGACTGGCCTGGCAGGGGACATAGGTTTTCGCCAACATCATCCACTCGCACCATTTTTCTCGCTTGCGACATAAGTCGCAGGACTCCGTCCTCAGGTATGAGGAGTGCTCCGGGGCGACGGTCTGATACAAATGGGGACAATACTGAGTCAACGCCTGACGACTGGATTCAATGGGTCCAAGACCCACCTCCCTTCCGACCTCCCATGCCTTACGAACTACTTGATTTTCGAGGGCCTTCTGTGCCGTGGAGATATGAGCCCCCTCCTCCTTGTGCTCCTGACGTTTCCAGTCCGCGTTCAATGCAGCGGAACTGGGTCTGACCACGGGTACTGAACGATGTTCACCCCTGGGATGCCCCCTGGACGGTGATGGGGCGGTTTCCCGACCGACGGACGAACGGTGGTCCGACACAGAATCTTTGGAACCCCCAAAAATCGGCTCATTCTCATCCTCCTCCGAACTCTCATTTTCTGGCGCAAGTAAAAGGGCATGCTCCAGTAGCAATGCCTCTTGTTCAACGGCACAGGCCTTTTCTTTCTCTTTCTTCTCCTCCTCCTCCTCCAGCCGCTGCTCCTCTACCTCCTTCAGCCACTGCTCCTCTACCTCCTTCAGTCGCTGCTCCTCTACCTCCTTCAGCCACTGCTCCTCTACCTCCTTCAGCTGCTGTTCCTCTGCCAACCTCAGAGCCTCAGCCTTCTGTTCTGCCTCAGCCTGCCGGGCGGCCTCCACCTGCTGGGACTGCTTCACCTCCAGTTGACGGACCTGTTCCTTGTACTGGGCTTTCAGGATATGCATCTCCTCCGACACATCTGCCACGACATCCTGCGTGAAGTCCAACATGGGGAGGAATCAAGAGGAAAAACGACATAAAAAGAAAAACCCCTTATATATGAAGGATCAAACGGGCGCTCGGAGAATGCCCATTACGTGCAAACGCCTAAAAGCATTCCCACATCCTTTTCCACCCTATTCATGGCAAGACAAGCTTAGGACCTCGAGGGCTCGGTCCTAGTGAGGGGATACTGTTATAGCCCATGCTTTCAACAACCCACACTAACCCCCACAACCACCCACCTCTGTTCTGAGACCTTTCCAACCGAAAGGACGAAGGATTGTTTTCCGTAGTTCCTGTTCCTGACGAGTCTGACCGAGAAACAGCATTCCCGCTCCCGTTCCCGTCACAACCGAGACTCCATCCCTGAGTCCATCTCTGACCAAAGACTCAATACTTTGATAACCGATGCGCAGGACCATTGCATACCTCACTCCCTTGTTTTCTCTTTTATATTGACCCCTTGTACTCCCTTTCTCCTTGTTTTATGACCGGCAAAGATAGTACAAGGATAGTTGCATGTATATAGTCTTCCAGTCGACTGGACTGTTCGCTAGTATGAATATCGACTTAGTCTACCACCTAGTTTCCGATTCATTTCCAGTAAACTCCCATCTCCTTTCCGAAAATTAGGGGCAGACGGTCGAGGAGGGCACAACACATAAGTTGAAGCCAAGTCCCTTTGACCTCGAACACTTCAGTGACCGGATGGAACCAATCCGTGACCGACCCTAAGCTCCCGGTGCTCCTATCTCCGTCCATAGTCCGTCCGACTTCCGACTTCAGTCCTTCGGCCCCATTACGGACTTCCCGTCAACCCGGTGTAGAGTTGCTCTAGGTAATTAATACCTAAAAGCCTGCGTGCACCGGTCCTTTTCTCTGGCGGGATCTAGCACAGTCGTTCGGCACAGCTAGAATAGGTTCTGTAACTCGGCAATGTATGAACAAAAATAGATAGTGAACGAAATATGGTGTGATGTGACAGGGACGTGACCTTGATGAGACG
>QLPG01004902.1:0-15820 GCA_003314385.1 Gomphus sp. MG54
CCTTCCACCCCAAGTGCGACCTGGCCTCCTCAAGAGCACACAATTTTGCAGTAGACCTAGACGAACTGCACCAGGAGCTCCGAAAAAACATATCCGCAGCTCAGCAATGCTACGCCGCCTCCGTAGACCAACACCGCTCCCAAGGACCGGAGGTCAAGGTTGGAGACAAAGTTTTCCTCAAATCAGACAACATCCGGACCACAAGACCCTCCCAGAAATTGTCCGAGAAATACCTGGGGCCCTACGAGGTCATAGCCCAAGTAGGACCGGTATCCTACACCCTTCGCCTTCCAAAAAACATGAGGTCGATCCACCCCGTCTTCCACGTCTCGATGCTGGAACCGTCAACTCCCAACACCTTCCCCAACCGCACAATACCACCGCAACCACCGATAGAGATCAATGGGGAACGCGAATACGAAATAGCGGAAATCCTGGACTCGAAGATCGATCGACATCATGGCTGCCAACTCCGATACCTAGTCAGATGGACTGGCTACGAAGGAACAGAAGAAGAGACCTCCTGGCTCCCCGCCACAGAACTGAACCACGCGAGAGAGGTAGTTTCGGACTTCCACCATGCCTATCCGCTCAAGCCAGGTCCAGGGAGACCAGACGACCGGTCTTGACCACCCTATACATCGTTTGTCAACCAAGGACCTCAAGGGCTCGGTCCTAATGGGGGGGTACTGTTACACCCCATGCCTCCAACAAACCCACACCAACCCCCACAATCACCCACCCCCATTTCTGAATCCTCCCCGACCATCAAACCCGTTCCCGTTCCCGCTCCCATTCCCGTAGCATCCGTCCGAACCACCACTAGTCCGATCCCGATTCCCGAAACTTAGGATCCCGCATCCCGTTAACCGACGCGCTAGTATCGTGTACCTTACCCCTTGTTCTCCCTTACTATTGACCCCTTGTACTCCTTTTCTTATTGTTTTATGACCGGCAAAAATAGTACAAGGATAAACCACATGTATATAGTCTGACAGTCGACTGGACTGTTCGCTAGTACGAATATCGACTTAGTCTCCCACCAGTTTCCGATTCATTTCCGGTAAACTCCCGCCTCCTTTCCGAAATTAGGGACAGACGATCGAGGAGGGCGCAACACATAAGTTGAAGCCAAGTCCCTTCGACCTCGAACACCTCAGTGACCGGATTGAACTACTCTGCGACCTGATTGAACTACTCCGCGACCTACCCTAAGTTTCCGGCGCCTCCGTCCCCGTCCGTAGTCCGTCCGACTTCCGTCTCGGTCTTCGGCCCCGTTACGGACCTTCGCACCAACCCGGAAAACCCTTTCGGAAGTACTAGCTAAGCGCCTGACACGCGGACTTAACATATGGGTGACTTGTTAAATCTGGGGGCCAAACCATCAAGTAAAGGTTGACTGAAGGGTTTCCATGAGAGGCACAGTCAGTCCATGGTAGTTGATGAATAGATGGGTTCATGGATGACAGGATGACAGGTGATGGGTGTAGAAATCTATGCGTGTGACTTAGTTGTGTAAATGGGAACGCGACTTAGTTTCACTCTACCTATGCGTGTGACTACAATACAATTGTAAGTAAGTAACTGAACTGTAATGCATGTAGAGTGTAAGTCTTACCTCAGTTGTGTAAATGGGAACGCGACTGAGGGAAGTCTAAGAAATGATCCTAGTTATATACTAATGGAATGTGGAATGAGAGTGGAACGAAAAAACAATAAGAACAATGGTAACAACAAGAACAATGGAATAAGAGCCATAATAAGAAGAATAAAGGATATGGTAATACCATATTACAACACTCCCCTGCACTACAATAATGGGCAGTTATTGTAGTGGATTCATATCCTGAGACTGAGTGGGTGTCCTAAGACCAAGTATAGTTGTAAACTTTTCATGTTTCGGGCAGGGCAGGGCCTTTGTCATGATGTCAGCAGGCATGTCAGCAGTAGGGAGATACTTGAACGAGACATCCTTTGCATCAACTCGTTCGCGAGTATAGTGGTATTGTACGTCAATGTGTTTGGAGTGAGCATGGAATCCAGGATCTTTCGTAAGAGCGATGGATCCCATGTTGTCACTGTTGATGGTAGTAGTACCCTGAGCATGGCCAAGGGTTTCGAGTAGCCTTCGCAGCCACATGGCCTCTTTTGTTGCATGACAGCTGGCCACATATTCTGCTTTGCAACTGGATGTTGTTACAATAGCCTGGCGTTTGGAGCTCCATGAAACAGCACCTTGACCAAGTTTGTAGATGTAGCCAGATGTGGAGCACCGTGTTTCCGTACAGCCCGCATAGTCTGAGTCTATGTATCCAATGAGTATAGGCTTGGATGTCCCACCCAGGGTGAGTGCATGGTCCCTGGTTTGTTTCAGGTATCGTAGTACTCGTTGCAGTGCAGTCCAGTGGGGAAAGCCAGGGTTGCAATTAAATTGGCTTAATTTGTTTGTGGCAAAAGTGATATCAGGGCGTGTTGCCATCAATGCGTACATGAGTGAGCCGACACCGGCTAGATAAGGAATTTTTTGCATTCGTTCTTTGTCTTCATCTGAGGATGGTGACATGGATTTTGTGAGAATGACATTAGGGTCCAGTGGTGTAGATATTCCAAAAGAGTCTTCCATGTAGGGTGCCAACTTGCATCTCACCCCTGAGAGGCCAACCTCAATATATTGTATTTCTGTATCGATTTTTATGTCATTCAGTGCGCTTTTACATTCTGAAATTTTCGAGTATTATTTTGTATTTTCACCCTCAGTATTGAGGGAGCTATTCTCTATTTTCGTTTGTACTTACGTGCGTCTACACACGCACTGCACGACGCGCATGGCCGGCTCCCTGGGAAGGGACCGGCAACCTGGCTCAAACCTTCAATAGGGTCAAGAGCCGGTTGTAGGGTATATGCGGGTGAAATATCGCCCACACATGCCCTCCTCAGTGATTGACCACACTGAGGAGGTGAGTTATATAGTATTATTTACAAAGCCTCACGGCTAATTCTCTTCCTTTTCTTTTGTAAGATAAAATATTTAGGTACAATTTCCGAATAAATAACAGTGATTGACCACACTGAGGAGATAAAATATTTAGGATTGTCAAACAACTTCTCTAAACTACTGTACAAGTTGCCATAATCCCTATATTCCATGCCAAAACGTTGTAGTATGGTGTCAATATAGGCTGTTTGTGATAATGAGATAGTCCTGGCCTTTCGATCTCTTGTGACATTCATGCCAAGGAACCACCTTATTGGACCCATATCAACAACATCTATGATCTTGCGAAGGTCTGCGATCATTAGAGTGAGCGTATTCGAGTCTGTAGCTGCAGCCGCCATGTCATCAACATGTACTGTAACCATCAGGCTACCCATGTCACTTTGCTTGACAAAAACGCTATGGTCAACGTCAACTCGAGTAAATCCAGCGCGACGCATTTCTGTGTAGAGGCGGTTGTACCAGCAGCGACCTGCCTGATGTAGGCCATATAGGGATTTGTGTAGCTTACATACCCAGTCTTCTTTCCCTACTTCTTTTCGTCCTTCAGGCTGTTCCATGAATATTTCTTCAGTAAGATCTCCATGTAGAAAGGCAGTTTTAACATCAAACTGGTTAATTTCCCAGTCCAGGGATGCTGCAAGTCCTAGGACTGTTCGCACAGATTCGAGACAAGCAACAGGGGCAAAAGTGTCTGTATAGTCTATACCTTCTACCTGTGAGTATCCCTTCGCGACAATTCTGGTTTTCCTACGAGCAATTTCATTTTTTTTATCACATTTGCGTAGGAACACAGTTTGGCATCCAAGGATTCGTCAACCTACTGGGACTGATGAACGTGGTACAAGGCTCCAAACTCCATGTCGTCGCATCGACATTAGTTTGTCAACGTAGCTGGATTCCCAATCAGCAGCATCATATGCACGTGTGGCTTCTCTGTAATTTCTTGGGTCATCTTCTGATATGGCTAGTAGGTTGTCAACTTCATTGTCTGTCATAACCATCGCCTTTTCTTCAAGAACATGTGCTGTGTCATTGTTATATTGGTTGGTCTGTTTCTCCCTTATTTCTCTTTTTGCTTTCTCAAGTAGTGTTTCGCGTGTTATCCCTTTCATTGCCGCACCTGTGGCTGATGGTTTGGGGATAAACTTTGATCTGCGTAGGGGAGCATCCATGTTGTGTGCGTGACTCGGACCATCATGTTGTGCGTCACTTTCTTCATTCCCTGCTGTTTCATCACCTCCCCCTTTTGATGGAAGGGGCTCAATCCTCAATTTCTTGAGCATTTCATTATCATATTCGCTTTCTTCAACCTCTCCTACTTGTACCCCTGGTCGGTATGTCCGTGGGTAGTTGTCCTTTGATTCAATGAAAACTACGTTCCTTGTGACAATTATTCGACCCGTTTTGGGATAGTAACAACAGTATGCTTTAGAGTTTTGTGAATAGCCAACTAGTATTCCCTCTACTGACCTATTGTATATTTTAGGTTGATCAGTTTGTCTTAGGATAAAGGCTCGGCAGCCTATCTCTCTAAGATGTGAGATGTCCGGTCGTGTGCCATAGTAAGCCTCATACAGCATTTTGTCTTTAAGGGTACGGGTAGGTGTGCGATCCTTGAGGTATGCCGCGGTTAACACACATTCTCCCCATAATTTAGGGGGGAACTTGTTTTCTGACATTATAGCTCGAGCCCTATTGAAGAGAGTTCTGTGGAGTCGCTCAGCTTTTCCATTTTGAGCTGAAGTATATGGCGCGGTGACTTGGTGGGTAACACCTTTATTTCGTAGGTATGTCTCAAAATTTTTTGAGGTATACTCTCCTCCATTGTCTGTCCGGAAGATGTTGACTCTTTGTTTTGTTTCTTGTTCAACCAGCGCCATCCAATCTTTGAAACATTCTGCCGCTTCATCTTTCCGTTTGAGCAAGTATACCCAAATTTTATTAGAATAGTCGTCTATGAAGTTCAACATGTATCGCTCTCCAGTAGGTGTTTGTATGTCCTCCGGCCCAGTTATGTCTGAGAAAACCTTTTCCAGCAGCCTGGTAGCTCTCCCCCCTTCACACTTTTTTGGAATCGGTGTTCTTGCCTGTTTTGCAAGGACACAGTGTTCACAAATTTGCGGGAGGAAGTCAAGGCTGGTGGGCATACCTGTCACCAGTTGTTTCTCAGCCATCTGGATAATCGCAGGATAATTGATGTGTCCTAAACACCGATGCCATGTATCCAGACCAGGTGCAACTCGAGCAATGTTCGCGTGCTCAACGGGTGTCTCATCTACGAAGGCGTATAATCCCCTGCCATAACGGAGTCCCTTCGCAACAACCTTGGATCCTCGATGAATGGTACAATCTTTCACAGTGAAAGAGGCATGAAATCCATCATTGCCTAGTCATCCTATTGATATGAGACGAAGTTTGACATTGGGGATAAGTAGAGCACCTTTAAGGGTTAGTTGTTCTCCTTTCCCACATTTGACATGGATAGTGCCGGTTGCGATCGCTGATACACTAGATCCATTTATCCCTTGGATCTCCCGTTTTGGAATGGGACGCAAGTCAGAGAAATCCTCTCGGTGCGGTGAGCAATGACTGGTGGCACCTGAATCAAATAAGTATGGTGCAGGGAAAACGGTTGCCACAAGATCGGTGGTCATAGATATTTCGTCGTTCAAATTTGCCAAGCAAGACTCTGGATCCTTCAGGAAAGCGCAGGATTCTGACCCCGTGTCATCAGATGCTTCAGTAATGGCAGTGTGAGCCTGTTCCTTTTTCGTCTTCTTCCCTTTTTGACCATCCGTCTTTTCTTTCAACTTTTTCCACCAATCAGGTGCCTTCCCAGCACTTCCACCACCGTCCTCCCAACACTTCTCACTCATGTGTCTGGAACGCTGGCAGTTGGAGCATTTCACCAATGACCCAGCTTTTGCTGACCTTCTTTGTTTTGCGGTCAGAAGCTTTTCACCTTCTTTGATAGAGTCCCGGTGTCGTGATTCCTGTGCTTCAATTTCTAAGCGTCGGGTGATCTCATCAGGCATAAGTTTCATGGATGAAGAGGTCATATTCCCGATCAACAATTTTCGAAGCCAGTCGAATTCGCCATCAGCCATCGCATGAAGATACAGGGTCACCATCATTTCATCTTTTGTGGGAGCCGCCTTGTCATATATCACCTCGATCAAGTCCTTCATGTCTGCGATGGTTGTAGTCACCATATCCGATCCAGTGAATTTTGTGCGCATGGCCGTCTGCAAGGCATTGAACTTGGAGATTGTGCCACTTTGGTATGTCCTTTTTTTGAGACGGTCCCAAGCATCCAGCACAGTAGTTGAGTTTTCAATCTCCTGAGACAGGGAGTTGTCGACAACTTGGCATAGAGCACCGACAATATGGTCGTTTGTGTCGCTCCACTCGGCCAACTTTGTTTGATCACTGGGAGGTTTATTGTTATGCCCATCAATATACGTCCAGAGGCCATATGCACGGAGGACTGATTTGCATTTCTGGGACCACAGAGGCCATCCATCAGCAGTGAGTATCCCAACATTTTTTGCTGATAGCTTGATCTCTGACATGGTCTTAAAAATATTTTTTGTGAATTTCCGTGCTGTAGCTATTTTCAAAGTGTGGACGGGAAGCCCATAACCTGTAGAAATCTATGCATGTGACTTAGTCGTGTAAATAGGAATGCGACTTAGTTTCACTCTACCTATGTGTGTGACTACAATACAATTGTAAGTAAGTAACTGAACTGTAATGCATGTAGAGTGTAAGTCTTACCTCAGTCGTGTAAATGGGAACACGACTGAGGGAAGTCTAAGAAATGATCCTAGTTATATACTAATGGAATGTGGAATGAGAGTGGAACGGAAAAACAATAAGAACAATGGTAACAACGAGAACAATGGAATAAGAGCCATAATAAGAAGAATAAAGGATATGGTAATACCATATTCCAACAATGGGATGATGGGTAATAGAGGGATGGATTATCAGGTGATGGATGGGCAGTTGACAGACAGATAGAAGTGTTGATTAGACTCATGGTTGGTGACTAGATGATAGTCAAGTCTGAGGGTTCACAGTCATAGGGACTTGGCTTCAACTTATTTGGTGCACTCTCCTAGATCATTGGTCCCTTATTTCAGAAATGCAGAATATGGGGGTAACAAGTGAGAAGACTAAAATGATATTCAAACTAGCAAACAGTCCAGTAGACTGGAGGTTTATATACATGCAAGAGCCCCTTGTATTTCTAAATAGTATATCAAGCAGAAGAACAAGGATAGGCAAGAATAAGGGGACCAAAGTACAAGGGGATGGGTAAAACAAGGGGGATGATTGGTCAGTGTTATGACCTCACCAAAGACATTTCCATTCAAACATGAGGATGAGATATCCTTTCCAGGAAAAGCCTGCTCATTATACATAGTCGCATCCTCATTCTCAGTAAAGCCCATTCATCTATTTACCCTTAAACCATTGCCAAACCTCAGTTCTCTGATTGGAAACATTGTGCCCATCATTCACCGGTCAAAACTTTGCCTGACCCTTATCGATAACACTGTTTAATTTCCATTCCTTTATCCTACCAATCGACTCAACTCTGCTCAACATTTCCCAAAATGGAAATGCATCAAGATCCTGCTCAAGATCCCATTTAGATCCCACAGTAGCTTGGTCACTAAGTTCACTCTGTTAGAACCAGGTATTATTTGAGTCACTTTTATATATTTCCTACACTAAAACCACAATATCTCCCCCAATCATCCCCCAATCAAGGTGCAACTATCCACCAAGTCTCTATGCACTATAAAGAGCACTCATGAATATTTTCATGATTTTATGAGTGGGTTTTGCATGGCACTGTCTACCTGGCCCCATACCTAGCCCTAAGGGCTGGCTCACCTGATTTAGGTATGTTGGGAAGGGTATAGACCATCAGGTTCTTTTCTATTAAGCTTATTTCCTATTCTATTCTATTTCTATCCTTTCCCCTATGAAGTTTTCCCCCATATCATTCTGCCTGCATATATGTAGGGGATCTCCTGAAAAACACTGAATAAGGGTAGATATCAAAGCACAAAAATATTAGAAAAGACTAAAGTACAAAAAAAGAAGAGCCTCTTAATGTACTATTAATGTTTTCTCAAGTTTTGCCAATTAATCAGTCTGGATATATTCAAATATTCTCTATTAGACTTTTCTCCAATCTTCTAATGGTTCACAATATTGATTAATCCTTTAATAATCCTTAATACAACTTCTGTTGTTCACCACCGAAGGTTTGGCCTGAAATTCAAACTCCGCTTTCCAAAACGTCGGGCTCTAGCCAGATTCAAGCCCAGAGCCAAGGTGCCAGTTTCCCCATAGAAACACACCAAATATTAGCCTGAGACACCCCTGTCACATACAAATATTATAGTGAGACACTAGGCTGTGCCTACACTGCCTCTGCCCTTAATCACATGCCAAAAACTGGTCTACAATCTCCATTTATTGCTAAATAAAGGGAATTTCCTAGGAAACCAGTAAGTCATGACTCAGAAAATGACTCACAATTGGAACTCCTATTTTAGCTGTGACTCATACCAGTCATGTGACTTCACAAATGACTCATTATGTCTCAGATGGCATGAGTCACTGGATTATGATTGGACAAGGACAGTTTTAGGCATATAAAGTAGATATCAGAATATACCCTGAATTCTGAGACAAAATGCATGTGATTCTTTAACATGACTCATTCCCAGGAACTGTGATCCTATTGGCTTGTACTATAAATAGTTAGGAGATACTTTAGCTTACTAATCATCCTGTAAATTAGTATAAAAGGAGGCCTTCCTGCCCCCCCTTTGAAGCAATCAAATCAATCATCTCCTTTCTACTTGTCAGTGTAACATTGTGAGTACTCTTAGTCAGCTGTTGATAGTCCAGCTCCTAGGTTTACATATTAGTATTAGTACTGTTGATAATCCAGTATTAGTATTATCTTTCTCATCTATCAGTATCATTGGTAGTCCAGTATTAATATTAGATTCAGCATAAGTAGTTGATAGTCCTGCTTAGTAAAACTGATTCTACAGAGTGAGATTTTTCTGTTGATAGTCCAGTTCAATTGCATTCTACCCTGAGGGTTTCTGATCAGTAATAGTCATGATTAAAGACTCTTTTGTCTCTTGAGATTACTAGTGATTGGCACAGGTAACCCCTGGGTATTTTGTGTCTACCCATACCTGTACCCGAAAATACCTGTACCCTTAGCAATGGGTAGTGGGTTATTGTGGGTAGGGGTATGGGTACCCATGGGTTTAATGGGTATTGACTTTTACCCATGACCCACAACAGGTATTGTTCTTACCTGTGGGTTCAGGACAGAGCTGCGGACAGCGCTACAACTGCCTTTGACCTTAGGACATTACCTAAAATGGCACACAAAAAAGTGCTTAACCCAAAGCCAAAAAGTCAGAATGGTATTGGGGTGTATCTGCAGATGGCATATAGAGTGTGCACTCAGCATTCCACCAATTCTGGAAGAATCCCTCTAAGAACACCAATCAACTCCAGCCCTGTACCATCCATAAGTACACCACCTGAGGGGATGAGAGGCACCAGTATCCAGACACCAGACATCACTGCAAGCCATGTGATGGCATGACATGACATGCCAGGGGGTGAGTGAAGAAGTGAGGTCAGAGGGATGGGATTTATATATCTGCAGTTCAGTTCAATTCAATTGTGGGGGTATATAGTGTCAAGAAGTACTTGCCCATGAGATACATACTAATCAATGCAAGCAAATAATGCAAGCGAGCAGAAAACAATGGACAAAATGAGCAAACAAAGGAAAGAAAAAAGCTGACTGTAAAGCAACCCATGAGGCATGTGGACAAATGAGGCGGTGAGCAGAACGTGGGGCGGGGGGCAACAGGATTGGGGCCAAGAGGACTGAGGCCAACAGGATCAGTGAGTGTGTCAGTTTGGCTACCGCTTGGGTTATAAGAATAGGAGTGGTGCGTGCTGTATGATTTGCTGTAGGGCTTTTTGTAAGATTTGCCATAGTAATATTTGACATAGTAGCATGGCTTATGAGTCCATGTCCTCAGCATAACCATAGGATTCGTAGTACTCCCTCGGGGCCAGCTGGTGATAGTACTTCTGCTTCTTGACTTTGTGGTGCCTCCAGGGTGTAAGCTGCCCAGTCTCCCCTGAAATTTTGTTGGCTGTTTGCCGTGGAAATCTTGTGAGAACTGATTGCCTGAGCCGCTGTCAAGCAGAGCATCACTGAACCGACAATTGCCACCAAACGGTTCACCTGCAAACTGATCTCCATCCACACAGTCGTTCATCTGCGACACAGTAAGAAAAGGGAAGCATCAGAGGTGTACAGAGCGACTCACTCTGGGACACATATCAGGATCTCCCTACAAAGACGTAAGTAGACATATGTGTCCTAACGGAGGGAAGAGGGGTAAGTAGAGTAACCAGGTTTGAAACCGTGTTGCTACTTACCAAAAGTGCATGTTTGTCGCTAGAACTGTGGCCACCTATAGGTTTCGGCCCAAGGTTCTCCGAGGTGCTCGAGTCACCAACAGGGAAAACCTCACATGTTGGGCAGAGTTCCAGCAACACCTGGAGTATGAACTGGCATGCCATATGTGCCGCACACACCATATGCGCCATATGCACCACACATGCCATATGCACCATATGCATCATATGCGCCATATGCATCATATGTGTCATATGTGCTGTATGTGCCATATGCGTCATATATGCCATACACACCATATGCACCATTGTAGAGTTGCTCTAGGTAATGAATACCTAAAAGCCTGCACACACCGGTCCTTTTCTCTGGCAGGATCTAGCGCAGTTGTTCGGCACAGCTGGAATAGGTTCTGTAACTTGGCAATGTATGAACAAAAATAGAAAGTGAACAAAATATGGTGTGATGTGACAGGGACGTGACATTGATGAGACGCGAATGTGTCACGCTGACTAAGACTTGGACTTTGACTTTGGGACATGAATACAATAGTCTAGACGTTTCTAGACTAGCCTTGACTTGGACTTGGAGACTGTCAAGTACACGTACCGAGGACCCGATCACTTGGCAGTACCGACTAAAATACTCCATTAGTAACCAAGTGCGAACCATTCAATGAGTTGTTCTCGGCCAGATGCACATATCGGTCACACCCCTCATTCCTACGCCCACTCCTCGCTCCTCGGTCTGCCTTACCCCGGGACTTCCTGCCCTTGTGTTATCTTCGGTTATGGCCTTGTTTTACAATCAGGCATTTCCTATTGTGCTAGGGCACGTCCAATTATTCTGTCCTTTATTGTTTTATTTCCACCTTACATTTCTTATTCTAATTTTACTCGTTGTGGACAATAACCACATGCTCTGCATACCTTGTTGTCCCACATTCCTTATTCCACATGTCACTTCTTAACCTATATAAGTAGGACATGGATGTACATACTTCTTCATTCTGGGTATCGACTAGGCTTAGGCCCTTCTACCTTCTTCTCTTCTGTTAAGTCCTCAACTTGGGCCGGCATCTTCAGCATCCCCCTGAGTATCTGTCTGTTGCAAACACAGTGGCACGGCAAGTAGGGTGCAACGCACGAGTACGTTGAAGCCAACGCCACTACTCTTGGCCTGCAGGACTTGGCCATAGTCCACCCCACCTTTCGACAACACCCCTCGGCAGTACCGAAGTCCATCAGTATCCGACTCCTGACAGAGACTTGACTTGACTTGGGGCTTTAACTTGTGAACTTGTTATTACAGAGGTGAGCCAGAGGCCTTTATATACAAAAACCAAGCAATGATGTGAAACAATGTGAGATGTTGGCTATGTCAGTTGAATGACAAAGCACAAGAACAAAGTATACAAAAGAGGAAACTATGGAGAAACTCTGGAGAAATGATACAGCATCGAGGCTGCGTGAATAGGGGCTAGGGGCTATGATAGGGGGAGACTAACCAAAAAGGTAAGGATGATGAGTAACAACGAGAAAAGACTAACAGAATAGGAAACAGGTCTGAGTCATGCCAAGAAAGGGGGAACCATATAAAAGAAAAAATAAGGAAGACCACCAATAAACATCTAACAACCTTGTCCACTACTCCTGAGGGGCCTTAGGATGAGTCAGGGGACTGAGTCATCTCGGAGTATTTCCAGGTCACAGGCAACATATCTTCCACAATTTCTCCAGTATCCAATCCAAGGATAGGGGTCTGAGAGTAGGAGGACTAATGGGTATACTGTCGTGCACTCTCATTTTGTGTTTAAGAGAGAGTCGAATGGAGTGGGCGGGATAATCAGGATGGGATGGTGCCCTGAACTCTGCCTCGTATTCCACTCTACTCCTATCACGATATGCTGGTCTAGATGTCATTCCAAGAAATATGTATGGTTCTTGACTTTCTGGGAAATAGACTGCATCTCCTATCACATATGACTGAGTGTAGATTGGATGGGATCATCTTCTGAGTGAGAAATGTGCTGGTGGGGGTACGCAAAGATAATGATATGTTAATGGTTCTGCCTAGATGCGTGTGTCCTGGGTGTTGTAGCGTTGCATGGGAATGAGCTCTGAAGAAGACATGATGACAAATTAGGAGTCTGAAGATCGAAGTACTGAATAGAATGGTTGGCTGTGTGATGTGGTAACAGTGAAGGTGATATGGGATGAGCGCCGTCGGAGTCTGATTTGGAACATGGTTGAGATTGATCGCTTTACTGTCACCGTACGCATCGTATGTGCCATACGCATCGTATGTGCCATACGCATCGTATGTGCCATACGCATCGTATGTGCCATATGCATCGTATGTGCCATACGCATCATATGTGCCATATGCGTTGTATGTGCCATACATGCCATATGCACCATACACGTTGTATGTGCTGTATGCACCGTACATGTCGTACACACTGTATACATCATATGTGCTGTATGTACCATATGTGTTTTCAGTAGCGGTCTTGACAGGATTGACAACCAGGGAGACGAGCACACTGCCGCATCTGTGCCCCATGCACCAGTCTGCACAATCACTTTTGTGGCATTAGCTGTCGATACGACACACACGAGTGTTGCATGCAGGAGGTTGGCTGGCTGAGACAAGTCATTAAGAACCACCAGCAAATTTGGCTCCTGGACTTACATTTTGCATCCTGGATGCCCTCTGCGGTGACCTCCAGCCTATCATACAGCTTGGCACAAATGCACGAGCACACTGCCATGTCCATGCCCTGTGCACCAGTCTGCACAATTGCTGTTGCCGCATCAGCTGTTGATGCAACATGTTTGGCTCCTGGACTTACAGTTCGCATCCTGGATGCTCTCCACGCAAGGCTGGTGTACCTCTTGCCCACCACAATGAGCACCAGCAGCGGTGTCATCTCCTCAAAGAAAGCTGAGCACTCCCGGGTATATCAAGATAGCATTCCTCTAGTGCCAGTCATGTCTGACGGTCTTTCCAACAAGGGTCACAAGGATGGCCAGTGCATGCTCAACGGTCAAGTCTATGGTCGCTGTTTGTCTGCCTCTCAGAACGGCAAGCCCGACTTGTATGAGCCCGAATTTGTCGATGCCCCCCCTTTGAAGCAATCAAATCAATCATCTCCTTTCTACTTGTCAGTGTGACATTGTGAGTACTCTTAGTCAGCTGTTGATAGTCCAGCTCCTAGGTTTACATAATAGTATTAGTACTGTTGATAGTCTAGTATTGATATTAGATTCAGCATAAGTAGTTAATAGTCCTGCTTAGTAAAACTGATTCTACAGAGTGAGATTGTTCTGTTGATAGTCCAGTTCAATTGCATTCTACCCTGAGGGTTTCTAATCAGTGATAGTTATAATTAAAGACTCTTTTGTCTCTTGAGATTACTTCACTGTAATTTCTGTTTCGGCCTCACCCTCATTTTAGAGTGCATTGACTGGGTTATCTGTTCAGTCTACTTACTTCCTCTTTCCTCTAAGTGCATTCCCTTTCATTAGAATATCTCTGGACCCCTCAGTGTCCTGAACCTACAGACTTTGATAGTCTCATTCATTGCTGCTAAAAAATGCATCACTTACTTGTCGTATTAGCTTGCTAGAGTTATTACACAGTTTGTGACCAAAGTACAAATATTAAATTATTTCTGGAGTTGTGCTGCAGCAGGGTTTGAAACTCTTCTTCATCTTGCTTTGCTACACATAGTGCTTGACTGAAGTGTTATATCTTTAACACCAAGGTCTTGTCCAGGTTCTAAAACAGGTGCTTGATGCACTAGATAATCTGATAGATTATGGGTGATAGTAAGATTGATTGTTAAGTTACTTTATGCTACAGAACTAGCCTCTATATATACTAATTCTAAGCTGATTATGTAACTCCCTAATAAGGCAAGACCTTCTGGAAATTAGTGGAGTGTTACAGAAAGGGATAGAAGGTCCTGGAATCCCCTGGAAGTCACAGTATCACCCTTGTAGTCACTAATAATAAAAGAGAAGAAATATTCCCATGGCTTGTAGTCTTGTGACTGGTCAAGTCACAAAATATTATTAGTAAATGAACAATGCTTCTGGGCTGACCTTTATGTAATAGCTATTATATAAGTCCAGGAATTTATTGTACAAGTTGGCACTACCTCATGTACCACTGCTTGCAGCACCACCTCATGCATCACCGCTTGCAATGCTACCCCATGCACTGCTGCTTGCAACACTGCCCCACACACTTCTGTTTGCAACACCACCCTGCACACTACCGCTTGCAATGCCATCCAATGCACCACTGCTTGCAATGCTGTCCAGTGCACCATCTGTTTTGGAACCTAGACAAGACCTTGGTGTTAAAGATATAACACTTCAGTCAAGCACTGTGTGAAGTGAAGTGAGATGAAGAAGAGTTTCAAACCCTGCTGCAGTATAACTCTGGAAATAATTTAATGTTTATACCTTGGTCACAATCTGTGTAATAACTCTAGCAAGCTAATACGACAAGAAGGTGATGCGTGTGTTAGCAGCAATGAATGAGACTATCAAAGTCTGTAGGTTCAGGACACTTAGGGGTCCAGAGATATTCCAATGAAAGTGAATGAGCTTAGAGGAAAGAGGAAGTAAGTGGACTGAATGGATTACCCAGTCAATGCACTCTAAAATGAGGGTAAGGCCGAGACAGAAATTACAGTAAAGTAATCTCAAGAGACAAAAGAGTCTTTAATCAGAAACTGATTAGAAACCCTCAGGTGTAGGGTTGCAATTGAACTGGACAATCAACAGAACAATCTCACTCTGTAGAATCAGTTTTACTAAGCAGGACAATCAACTACTTATGCTAAATCTAATACTAATACCAGACAATCAATGGTATCAATATATGAGAGATAACAATAATACTGGACAATCATTTTTTTTACAGTATTACTATTATGTAAACCTAGGAGCTGGACTATCAACAGCTGACTAAGAGTACTAAGTCACAATGTCACACTGGCAAGTGTAAGGAGATAAGATGAATTGATTGCTTCAAAAGGGGGCAAGAAGGCCTCCTTTTATATTAATTTACAGGCTGATTAGTAAGCTACCTATCTCCTGACTAATCTATGTAAATAAGGAAAGCCTTCCAGAACTTGGTGGCACTTTACAGAAAGTGATGGAAGGTGCTGGAAGCTTGTAGAAGTTCCTGAATCTATTTCTAACTATTTCCCTTATTTAGCAATAAAAAGGGCAATTTAGACCAGATTTAGGTATGTAATTGAGGGCAGAGACTATGCAGGGACAATATAGTGTCTCACTATAATATTTGTATGAGACAGG
>QLPG01004922.1:0-27935 GCA_003314385.1 Gomphus sp. MG54
TGAGGTTTATATTGATTAAGATCGTACGAGGCACGAGTGCACCTCCTGAAAAGACCCCCCAAAAAAAACAACTTCAATTGAGATGGATACACCCCCAGGCCCTGGCGGGGAGCTGGAAAGCTGGAAGGTGCAGCGGCCATTTTTGTGACTACCTTCATAAAGACCAGGTACAGGAATTGTCGCAATTGAAACAAAAACAATCACAAGTAAAAGGGACGAAGCGCTGAGGAATGCACAGTGCCATTAAAAATGTCCAGGAAGGTGGAAAGCAACCAAGAAGAGCAAAGAAAAAACAAAACCTTGAACAACACACTTTGATTTGGTTTATCAATACATCTGTGAAAAAGCAACTGCAAGAAGGGAAGGCCAGGAAAACAAGGCAAGTAAAAAATTGTAAGGGACTGAACGACGACTACGGTGACGTCGACATTAAAGGAAACGATGGCGAGGAAGACTGACGTGTTGGACTGAGTTTTGCGTCAGAGGGGCGAGCAACCATGATCCTCACCGTTCAGTCAATCTTGCGGCCACTCCGGGTGGTTCTCTCGGGTAGGATCTCGGGCTTATCCAAAAGGATAAGTTTTTGGGGGCCCAGGTCGGCTTCGACCCAGCCCTTCCAACCTTTCCGAAGGGCTACGTTCTTGCGCACTCCTTTCTTCCTGGCTGGCGGCTGCGGCTCCTGAGGGAAGTATGAGCAGAGGAATGGGCAGGTAGAGAGGACAGCACATACTTTTGCAACCTTGACGGCAGGAAAGAGAGGAGGGGCCTGCTGAAAGAAGGACGCAGTGGGTTTCCTGGCAAAAACGGTTTAGCGAAACTATGAGAGAGAGAGCAGACAGACTCACTCTGCGGAAGGGTGAGTGACTTTGGGAAGGTCCGGCGGCACGGACGCGGACGTGAGGGAGCAAGAGGAGGCGAGGGACGGGGAAGTAGAATAGAAGTCGCGCGAGTGATCGTCGAGCGCGGGGGCGTCCGAGAGGCGAGAATTCTTTTTACGCGGAGTCTCGGAGGTGGGGGCAGAAGACTGGGTATTATCGTGGTGTATGCGAGAGGAACGCTTGCGCTTGAGCGTCGGGGTGTCGGACGCATTGGAGGACCGGGCCTCCCAAAAACCGGAGGCATTGGTGCGGACGGTGAGTGGGTGTACCGGCCTGGTGTCTGAGCGTGCGTGCATCAAGAAAGGGGGCGACAGAGAGCGGGACTTGCTGGACTTGCCATCTGGCATGACGGTGTCCTCCTTCTCCTTGTCCCCGGAAACAGCTTGCTTTGTGCCCTTGGTGTTGCCAGAGGACATTGACGTTTCTCCCGCGAAAATCAGGGGCAGGAGCATGCGCGGCTTTTTCGTCGTGGACAGTCTGGCCTTCTTCGTCCCGGGGCGACTGGCGTCCGGAGGGGCGATGGCGTCGACGTTGGAGAGAAAGAGAGGAAGGGGGACGGGAGTGGAGCGACTTATGCTCGGGTCGCGCCTACTCATGTCGTAGGCGCTGGCGAAGATGGGAACTGGGTTGAAAGAGCCAGCCATGACATTTGTGGCAGTGCGACGTCTCCGCTGGCGGGGAACACTAGCGTGGAGGGCAGGGATACCAGTGAAGAGATGAGTGACGTATGCCATTGGTAGTGCGGATGGTTGTTCGCTGGTCAGTGGATGTGGTGGGTGGTGGAAGAACTGGGGTAAACTTCGCGTAAGGCCGCTGCCCTATAAGCGGACCCTGGGCGGCCAAACAAGTACAAACAGGACGCCAAAAATTGTTCGACGCAGCTCCGACGCTTACAAACCTCGGATATCAATTCTAATGAGGGTATTTAGCGTTTTGTGACAGATCACAACCCTTCTCTCTGTGCTCGCATCGATTCATCGCCCAAACATGCTTCTAAACGAGCTGGGCACCATCTTTCCAGGGGTTTCCACGCCTTTCCACCAATTTCCCGAGGCCTGGAAACCTGAGTTCGCCTGACAACCCCAACCTCCAGACAAATAACTGGCGTCCAAGTTCTCACTATGAACAATTACATCGGCAGACCTAGGAGTCTACATTATACACGCTCTCCCTCGGCTCTTGGTTCCAGCTGCACCGGCCTTGGCCGCGGTATCTGCTTTCCCATACACCCTTGCATACTGTTAATAGGCTCACGCTATCCGTGTTCCAATAGTAATAGTATCAGCCTACAGCCTACATTAGAACCACTAGACCTTTTAACCCGGAGTTCTGGTGTGGACGCTGTGTGTTGCGATGCTCCGCTCTTTATTTTTATCTGGCCTCAGATATTGCGCCCAATATTTTCACCAGCCTCCGAACGTCTCACCACCGCTACAATCACCCCCCCTACCAACCGAGTCAAGTACCTCGACAGCGCTCACGGCATCCACCTACTAAGGTCTGCACTCCTCTGTGACGCACCTCCCCTATATGTCTACGTGTATAAAAATCACGGCGTATCCCGCGTTGGTGAAATGGCATTACCGCTATGAGTTGATGTCATTTACCGTGGTGAATTGATGGCATTCATCGTCATGAATTCATGGCACTTCTCTATCTCGGTCTTCGTGTCCTTTTTTTGTTCAGGCTAGTTATCCCTCCATATTCTTGAGCATCGTTAGGGAGTTGCTACCAGGGCGACTCGACTGCACAGTTGATTAATGCAGCATTAAGCTTGTACCATTGAGCTTAAACCTTGAGCCTCAAAACTTCCACTGTCTCCGCACCATGAGCGCTGCAATTTACCCCCAAATTAAGCACAAGATCCAGGATACCATGGCCTCATGTTCCATGCACAAGTGTCTCACACGACTTATAAACCTTAAGCTACAGCCAGGGCGTGAAAATCGCGCCAGAAGCTCCCTACCCCTCGTTCGTTGCCATTGCCTATTGACACAGGTGTGTCTACACGTCCGAGTTTTATTATTTTATTATTTTATTATTATTATTATTTCCTTCGCATGGTTTTCTGCACCAGGAGTTTTCTGTCCCTCTGATTTCGCTGCTTGATTTTTGCCTTTGTCTTTCTTTCTCCCAATGTTCTGCGGGAATCTTACTCTCGCGTTGTCTTATAGTCCCCCCAGGTTCAAGTCCCATCCAGTCTACTAGCTGCTCAACTCACACGACCGCCGATTTTACCAAATTCTAGTCTTTAGGATACTCCGCCGTCATAAGACGGCCCTCACAGGAACTCAACCAGTCCCTCGAGATGGCTTGGTGAGAGTGACTATGCAGATAGCTGGTAGAGGATGCGCATCCCCCAGGCTCAAACCCCACACAGTCTATGCTAGTCCCTAGGTTCTTAACCCGCCCAACCTCTCTGAGTTTACAAAATTCTAGTCTTTAAGATACAGCACTGCTGTCACAGGAACGCGACAAATGTTTGAACATGGCCCGTTGAGTGTCTTCGCAGATACCTGGTATCGCATGCGCATGGACAAGTTCCCCAGGCTCAAGTCATGTCCCACAGTCTGCGCTTGTAGCTTCTCGACCCGCACGACTGCCGACAGAATTCTAGTCTTTAGGATATATCGTCTCGGTAAGACGGCCCGCGGCCGTCACGCGAACCCGACGTCCTCCGACATGGCCTGGTGAGAGTGTCGGCGCAGATAGCTGGTAGAACATGCGCATGAACGGGCATCTTCCAGGCTCCAGTCCCACATTCTACGCTAGCTAATAGCTTCTCCATCGCTTCACTCAGCAGTCAGGAGTCATCTCAGACAGGTGAAGTGGTTCAAGTGTAAAATATATTATAAATAACATGCGTTGGGCTATATATCATCAGTGCACTTGTACTATTAATTAAGTAAACGAGTTCTTTGTTCTTTTTTTATTCTTTTTTTTTTCATTCTTTTTACAAAAAAAAAATTAAATTCGATGGCTGCTCGCTTCCAGGTGGTTGTGTTTAACTGGATGTGGCATCATCTGCTAAACGAGTGTGACTATGCATTTGAACGAGCGTGCCAACTTCAAATGAATAAATAAAACAGATTTTTTTTTCAAAGTGCCACGAAATGGTTGACTTAAAATGGTAAATGCAAACTAAACCAAAAAAATCCTAAGACCCGCCTAGATATAACAACACCTGAAGAACGGAGAAGAAGGCCATTCAAGTTTTTGGAGTGCCCCATTCGCTCTTTGAATTGTGAAACCAAAAAGGCTGAGGAGTTCCTGTCACTGATCCGACACCTTTCCCAAGAAGTTTCTGTTTCTTTGGTTTTTTCTTTTTTTTTCAAAACAGTCGAACCCTGAAAGAGGTTGAAATTTTTTTTGGCGGCCGATCGCGGAACTTAAACCGGCGGATCTATCACTACTCAGTCGGCTGGTACACGCGGGGCACATAAATAACTCTTCCCTTGAAAGGACCCTGGTTCCAATGTATTCTACTATGTTCGATCTGTGTCACCGATTGATGATTATTAGTATTGAGTGGGTGTTGGGTATTGAGTTGCGGGGCTGTCCGTTCTTTTTCCCTCTAGCCCCTATTATGCAATTATTATCTTGGAGTTACTTGTTGCTTCTGCTATGCGAGTACTTTAAGCCGTTTCGAGACCCTAAACCCAGACTATATCCACCTTCTGTATGAAAACATGTTAGTGTAACGAACTAAGATAGTATCTCTGGTACTATCACATGATGATCCATGATGTGTAGAGGTAGCAACGCGACAGAAGTCATTTATGAAACATGATAATAATTACTTGGATTAGTCTTAGAAAGAACTGCGATTCTTCTACATCATATCAGAGCTCATATCTGCAATATAACAACCTTGAACCTCCTTCAGGGACACACTGTTCCGAAAATTTCAAGATGATACTCTCTCAAGATGATGACTCCTCGCCCTAATGCCTTGTAAAAGAAATCCTACATAAGATAAATGTGAGCTAGTTTTTTTCAGTATAAATTACTGCTACAATTGCAGTATAATTAAGGAAAGATATCTATTAGAAATGATCAGTCGAGATGTCATCCTAGCCTGGCTATCAAATGACATCATGCTGCTTCTTTTCCTCCAACAAGTGAAGGACCACCCCCTGTCCAATTTATCTACACATGTTCAACCACATCTGGATGCAACATTGAATCATTACAGAGAACTGTCACAACCTGCCACAGCTGAATTAAATCAAAAAAGCTTGCCTGAATTGTGCGAATCCGCAGGAGCCGTGTCCTCCAAGTCTCCCAAGCTCATCCTTGCCGATGGATACTCATCAAGATCAATCTGATCTGTATTGGAACCAGTGTTATCCTCGAGTTCTATTTCGTTCGAGGAGGGAATTCAAGTGTCAATCGACTCGGTGAGACTCCTGTCACCAAATTTATCCATAATGGCACTGTGTATCCGTCGTGTAGCGGCCTATCGGATGGGATGAGGAGTGGGTGGTGTCTTTGGGATGTGAATTCTTCTCCAGGAGCTCCAAATGAATTCGACAGATTACGATCACACACAGGCTATAATAGATATCAACCAAATCCGAATAGTTTCAAAGCGGGGCTCTGACCTGTCCTGCAGGGGAGTAAGAATGTGGGTAGTGCTAGGCTATTGACATTCGATTAATTTGTAATTCACACCAGCCATGTCTTACAAAGAATTTACTATTAAGACCTGTCATAATCATTGAGCAGCCAACGGTATGCAATATATAATATCGAGAAATACCTTCGTTATGATGGTGCTGGTTAGTGTTATTGTTAGGATGAATCTGGCTGTAGATTAGATGACGCATTGGAAAAACAATCATAAATTAGATACCAGTATCGTAGGAGACCTTAATAAAAATACCTGCGATAAATGATAGCACTGGGATACATACTTTGTTCAATCAAAATCTGAGTTAATGACTTTGTGTTCACTGTTCTGAACCCTCTCAACTGCCTCCGGTTTCAAAGGGAAATTGAAACCATGATTGCAACAGCTACTGTGTCAAAATGAATGAGGAATATTTCCTCAACAGTGTCCACTGGAGAATGCATAAGCAGTAAAACAGGATTGAAACGAGAGAAGTCTCACTTCTGAAGATCATATGAATTGAAAGATGAAGGAATACATTCAACATAACTCACAAAGTAATCATATTTAGCTCCGTATCAGTTGGTGCACAATTGTCTACTATTGTCAGAAATTATGAAGCGCAGTGCAAGTTTGATCGGTCATAACAAAGTGAGAACATGAACTGCATACCACGAAACAGACGGCACTGCCAACAGACAAAAGACCAAGCACCAAAAGAGACAATTTCCTATGCTTGGAAACGGCATATTCCCGTGCCATTAACAGCTCTTGTAGAATAAATGGATAAATTATTGAGTGAGGAATTAGAGCCGTTGTCACCTTGTATTCCTGTAAGGGCTATAATTGCAATACAATCATAAAAGTGAACTAAGCCATTACATAGACTGTTTTGACATTAGATTCTGTGGTGAACATCATAAGAGTCTCACTAGACCTGGATCAATGCTGTTTGCGATCCATAGCATAGAACTGCTCACCTTGATAGTTGGAATTGTGAGAATGTTGCCTACTGCTATTGACATCACGGCGATGACACCTGCATAGCGAGCCAAGAGATACAAGCCAGATCCTAATCTAAACTTTTTTTTCCAAATATGTTTTCTTTCATATCGGAGATTGAGGAGTGTATCATATAACGAGTGCTACTTGAAACACTAAGACCACAACAAATATCATATAAAATTACTCCGGACATACCAAAGCTAGCAATATTGACATATATGTTGGCCAAACTGTCCGGATGATAAATTTCTTCAACATAGAACAGTTTAAGGTACTCACGAATCTGTTGCCTCCTGTATGAGGAGTTGATTATTCTCTTGAGAAGACATGGGGCAACTGAATTTTGAGAGGGACTGGATTGTGCGTTGGATTGAGAAGCTGGTAGGTGAAGGGAGAACGTGCAAGCTTTATGAAAATCATGCCTGAAGAGAAAAGATGTTAATGCAACGAAATAAGCTGGTATCTCTGGCAGTGTGGCTTGACAATCGACGATGTGTAGAGGTAGCAACGCGACAGAAGCCATTTATGAAACATGATAACAATTACTTGAATTAGTCTCAAAGCGAACAGCTAACAATGATTCTTCTACATCATGTCAGAGCTCCGATCTCCAACCTAATAACTTTGAGCCTCCTTCTGGAGCACAATGTTCGAGGAAATAAAGATAGGAGTCCCTGAACGTGTATCGACTTTCCATAACTCCCAAAAAAACCTGGAACATCAGACGGTGCAAGAAGCATGAACCGTCTGTTACCAATAAACCGGTGACGCTCAACTCGCTTGTGTTCACTGCACATTTCAATTCAATCATAACGTTCCTCGATACCGGATAGTTTAGGGTCCTTACGAATCTATTGCCTGGCTAGACAACGACTTGATTGCTCCATTGAGAAGACATTCGACAAGTGAATTTTGAGAATGATTGGATTGTGCGTTGGAATGAGTGGCTTATGGGTGGGAACAGAATTTGCAAGGTTTATAACATTCATGACTGGGTGAAGGGAAATCACATTTTGGAACCATCCAAGAGAGGATCTGTGGCAGTGTTATTCATTTGTTGATAGATGTGTTGAAGTATCGACGCGATAGAAGTGGATTATGAAACAGATAAAAAGCACTTAAATTACCTTTGCAGCGAATTTTCTGCGTCGTGTCAGAGCCCAGATCTTCAACCTAATAACCTTGAACCTGCTTCGTGAACACACTGTCCGAAGAATTCAAATTAGGATTCCCTCTGGCACATCAGACGGTTCCAGAAGCTTAAACCACCTGGTGCAAACAAACCGGTGATGCTCGACTCGCTCGTTGTTATTGGACATTTCAATTGTAGTGGTACTAGTTCCTGATAGCCAAACGTCAGTTTTATCAATCGATGGATGTATCATCACGTTGGTTTTCAATGGCAAGATTTTCTAGAAAGAATGCTCACAAAACATACCATCAACACACATTATATAACATCATTGTTACAGTCGGGTGAGTCTTTGACGATGTTATAATGCGCTCCCGTTCGAACGTTGAATTCCTTGGAAACAGGAAACTTAAACAGCTGCTGTTTCAACTTCTCACAAGAACGTGAGCGCTTTGAGGAACCTGCGCTGTGTTAGAACCAATGGGATTTTTCTTAGTAATTATACATATTTTCCTGTTCATTTCAACACTAAAACACGAATATTTCCCCCAATTCTATTCCCCTCAAGGGGAAACTTCTCACAGGGTTCAAAGACAATACAAAGGACCCAGAGGAATATTTTCGCAATTTTAGGAGCATTTTTGGAGGAATACCATCTACTTGGCCTGGTACCTGACCCAAGAACCCAAATAGTCCCTCAGGGTTGATGGATGGAAGATTATTGATGGGCACAGTATTTTAATATGTTAGTTTTCTCAGTTCTTCTATCTTTTTCCAGGGCATGGCCCAAAATCTTTTTCCTTGCCCATGTACCCACATTCCATCACGCACCCGACTGTATCAGAATGGACTCCGGTTTTACTCGGAGAAGATTTCAACTAGCATAGCCTTTTCTTTTCTTATAAGTACCCAGATTTATCTAGCTAAAATATAGACAAGTAGAAATCACTTTTCTACATCCCCACTCTCACTAAAACTCAAGATATCACCAAAACTCCATTCCACGCTGAACCGAAGGTTAAGCGCCGGGCATCGCACTTTCCTATTTCGGACGAAAACACCAGAAACTCATCGTATCAATATCTGGATTGAGATTTAAGTTCTCAATACTAAATAACATTTTTAAACTTCACCATCTATTATTTCTACTTTGTGGGAGGACTACAATTCCATAAACCGGCGCTTTGGCGCCCAGGCCGGTTTCCCAGAACGGCCCCTAAGCGGAGGCTAAACCTGGGACTCAGCTCCCAGTAGAATTGCAATATAGCAATATTTTCCTTCACAATAAATACAGATAAAATAACCAAGAAATACCCAAGAATATTCTTCTATTTATAAAACCGACAATTCAATATTCTGCCCTGGGAAAACCCACAGAAATCTAATCTGCTACACCAAACTACATGCTGCATATCTCTTTCTTGGATGAGCGGGTCCCAGGGATCTGTGCACAAGGCGTCCGGAGTGGATGGCGGGATGTGACAAAAATTGACACGAATATCTATCAACAAATGAAATGAATGACACTGCCACAGATCCTCTCTTGATGGTTCCTTCATAATTCACTTCTATTGCTTCGATACTTCTGCACATCTATCAACAAATGAATAACACTGCCACAGATCCTCTCTCAGGAGGTTCCAACATGTGTTTTCCCGTCACCCAGTCATGAATGTTATAAAGCTTGCAAATTCTGCCCCCACGCATAAGCCTCTCATTCCAACGCACAATCCAATCATTCTCAAAATTTACCTGTCGAATGTCCTTCAAGGAGCAATCAAGTCGTTGTCCAGAAGGCAACAGATTCATGAGTACCCTAAACTATACCGTACCTAGGAAAGTTATGATTGAATTGAAATGTGCAGTGAACACAAGCGAGTTGAGCGTCATGGGTTTGTTGGTAACAGATGGTTCAAGCTTCTTGCACCCTCTGATGTGCCATTTTTGTTGGGTGTTAGGGAGAGTCGATACGCGTTCAGGGACTCCTATATTGAATTCTTCTAACATTGTGCTCGAGAAGGAGGCTCAAATTTATTAGATTGGAGATCGGAGCTCATAAATGATGCAGAAGAATCATTATTCACCGTTCGCTATAAGGCTAATTCGAGTAATTGCTATCACGTTTCTTAAATCACTTCTATTGTGTTGCTACCTCTACACATCATCGATCATCAAGCCACACTGTTGATGGCAGGGAAGGTCTAATAAGACTGATAACTGACACACAGAGCAACAAGTGCCTTTGGGGCTTGTCAATATGGATGCTAAAGACAAGGCCCAAAGGTGTGCAATGGTGCGTCGTTATGGGCGCTTATTTTAAGCGCCAGAGAACGCACATGCAAAAGAGAAAAGCGCAAAAGAGAACCAAAGATGCAAGTGCAAAAGACAAATGCAGGGGAATAAAATCATGACCCAACAACTGTTAGAGATGCTATTTTAGTTCGTTGCATCTAACATCTTTTTGCTTCAGCCATGATTCTCATAAAGCGTGCATGTTCTTCCTCCACCTATCAGCCTCTCATTCCAACCCACAATCTATTCCCTCTCAAAATTCACTTGCCTCATGGCTTCTCAAGGTAATAATCAAGTCCTCATACAGGAGGCAACAGACAAGTGAGTACCCTAAACTGTTCTATGTTGAAGAAATCTATGATCTGGACAGTTTGGCCTTCAACTATCTCCAGATTTCTGCATTTGGTAAGTCCAGAAGTAATTTTACATGACCCTTGTTGTGGTCTTACTCTTTCAAATAGCACTTGTTGTATATGACACACTCCTCACACTGCATCATGAAAGAAAATATATTTGGATGAAAAAGTTCAGATTGGGATTTGTCTTGTATCTGTTGGCTCGCTATGGAGGTGTCATCAACTTGATCTCAATAACAGTAGCCAGCATTGTCCCAACCCCAGCTATCAAGGTAAACAGTTCTATACCATGGATCGCAAACAGCTCATATTGATCCAAGTCCAGTGAGACTCTCATGATGTTCAACACAGAATCTAATGTCAAAACAGTCTATGTAATGCTTTAGTTCATTTTGATTATACTATTGGAAATCTAGCCCTTACAGGAATACAAGGTGACAATGGCTCTAATTTCTCACTCAATAATTTATCCATCTATTCCACCAGGGCTGTTAATGGCACGGGCATATGCTGTTTCAAAGCAAAAGAAATTGACTCTTTTGGTGCTTGGTGTTTTATTTATTGGCAGTACCGGGTCTTCCGTGGTATGCAGTTCTTATTCTCATTTGTCGCGACCAACGAAACTTGTACTGCCTCTGTAGTTTATCACAACAAGAAACAATTGTGTACTCACCGATTTGGAACTCAAAAGGCTGGAGTTGTGAGTTATGTTGATTGTATTCCTTCACACAGCTAATCACATTATTTTCAGAAGTGAGAATTCCCTTGTTTCAATTCTGTTTTACTGCTTATGCATTCTCCAGTCAACACCATTGAGGATATATTCCTCATTATTTTTGACACAGTAGCTGCTGGAATCATGCTTTCCACTTTCCTTGGAAACCTGAGGCAGTTGAGAGAATTCAGAACAGTGCACACAAAGTCATTAACTCAGGTTTTGATTGAGCAAAGTATGTATCCTAGTACTATCATTTTTCGCAGCTAATTATCATTAAGGTCTCCTACGATACGGGTATCTAATTTATGATTGTTGTTCCAATGCTTCATTTAATCTACAGCCAGATTCGTCCTAACAATAACACTAACCAACACGATCACAACGAAGGTATTTCTTGATGTCATGTCGCATATGATTGCCTGAGTAACGATTATGACAGGTCTTAAGAGTAAATGCTTCGTTGGATATAAATCTGCAAATAACACCTTAATCAAATGTCATTAGCCTACCATTGGCCCCGTTCTTAATTCTGCAGGACAGGTCAGAGTCCCGCAATGCAATTATTCGGAATTGACTGATATCTCATATAGCCTGTCTATAATCATCATATGTCTAATTCATTTGGACCTCCAAGAGAAAAATTCACATCCCAACGGCACAACCCACTCTTCATCCCATCCCATAGGCATCTTCCATGCAGCTACACGACGGATACACAATGCCATTATGGATGAATTTGGTGACAGGAGTCTCACCGAGCCGATTGACACTGGAATTCCCTCGTCGAATGAAATAGAGCTCGAGGATATCCCCGGTTCCAATACAGATCGAATTGATCTCGATGAGTATCCATGGGCCTGGAGGAGCTTGGGAGAGTTGGAAAACACGGATCCTGGGGGATCGCAAAATTCAGGTAAGATTTTTTCATTATTTTAGCTGTGGCAGGTTGCGACAGTTCTCTGTGATAATTCAATCTTGCATCAGATGTGGTTGAACATGTGTAGATACATTGGACAGGGGATGGACCTTCATTTATTGGAAGAAAAGAAGCAGCATGATGTCATTGACTGCCAGCTTAGGATGATATCATTGGTTATAGCTATCCGTGCATAATTATACTGCAATTGCATTAAAAATAAACTACCTCAATTTTATTTTTTGTAGGCTTTCTCTAAGGCAACGAATTGGTTTCATAGTTTAATATGCACAGAAATGAGAAAAAAGAATAGCAATTTTCTCTTACTGACTGAAATCAGCATTGGCTGGAGAAATAAGGAAAACCAAAGTCTAGTAAACCAAGCAAGTGGTCAAATTCCCAATTAGGAGTCAATTACAATATATGAAAAGCCTAGGAAATGTTCAATATTAGAGCAATTATGTGTGACTTGGTATTTGAGAAGGCTCAGATGAGCACTGTCTCTCAATGTTCTGCGTGTCAGATCTACAAATTTTCACATTCTCCAAACTCTTGGTGGTTTTTTTCCTGTTCAAGCGCTCATTACATACTTGATTGTTTTGCATGTGACTCGTACGATGAACAGCTTCGAGTTCCGAAGACATTTCGAACACGAGCACACTATAGAAATCTGGAGAATTACCTGATCAACTTAATCGTCGCACCCTCAAATCATTCCGTCCTACGCTACTCAGTGCGAACTTGCGACGTCAACCTCGCGAGCCAAGCGTGTTGCCGAAAGCCTGACATTCCCAGCAAGATTGATGCCAAGGTCGATGTCATCGCTGGACTAGATAGGAATTTGGAACTCTCTGTTTTTTATTTTCCTCCTGCATGCAGCCTCTCTCATCAAAATCCCCCTCAGTCACGCTTCACACATCAAGCATTGCTATTTCATTAATGGGGATCACCTCTACGAGATACCTTTAGCACCCCCATCCTGTACCTGGTTCGGAACAAGCACTCCGCGTTTCTAAAACATGAGCCTAGTCGGGCTTTAGGCCTTGTTCAGGCTGTGTCCCTCTTCCCCCTCTTCCAATTTTCATGCATTCTCGATGCATGTACTTTTTGATGTGGAATCGACAACAACAGGAGAATGGCCTATACAGCCACCAGCCACCAGCAGTTTCAGGATCAATCGCACAGATACGACAATTGCAGAAACTGCACCAACGCATAACTGAGATATTCCACCCGGGTATACCACCCTGTGCCTAGTTATACAGTCCCAAACTCTGATACTACCTCTCATTGTTTGCTACAAATTGCGGGCCAACTCTGACGCCCGGTGCAATTGTAAAGGATCCATATCCCGCTAGGTAGGTCTTTGTGTTGGTTCCTGTCCCTCTTCATCAGCCTGCTCCGAGATTTCCCTCTTCCCGCCGACTCATTTCTTTTTACTTTCCGTGCCATACTCATCACGCTCATTCTTACATCGAAGTCTCAAATCCTGAAAACATAATCCTAACAATACCAAGTCCTCCTTCCAAATTCCGACAAATCTCGACAAGAAAATGAGCCCTCGAGGTTAATCGCGTAGATGTTACATGAAATTTGTAAGATATCTAAGGTGAATCCTAAAGAGCTATTCTGAAAGACAAACTCGAGGTTCTGCACTACTCGTTTGACATTTCCCCAGCACATGAAATTGATGGAGTTCCATACTATGTGTACTGCTGTGGCCATAATGTGTCTCTATCTTGCATTTGAAGTATTGCTCAGAATCTAAATTTCTTCTGAGCTGACATGTCAATCGGACAGGCGAAGAGGTATTATTCTTGTCATGGCCTTCGACTCTTCGAGCTTCTGACTCAAAGTAACGGCGCATAACATTGGTGTCATCGTTTTTTAGATATCAACCCGGCAGATAAAAGATAAATGTTGGAAGAGGATAGCATGAAGAAAGAAAACAAATAAATTCAAAAAAGGATGAGACACAATTATTGTGCCATCTCCCTATTTTCCCTTATAATTGATATTGTAAATGACCCTGAAAAATTAACTAAACATGTGATAAACTCCCGGCAGATAAAAGCTAAATGTTGGAAGAGAATAGCATAAAGAAAGAAAACAAAGAAATTCAAAAAAGGATGAGACACAATTATTGTTCCGTCTCCCTATTTTCCCTTTATGATTTATATTGTAAATTACCAGCATGACTCTGTAAAACTAACGAAACATGTGATAAATTCATGATTTCAGTGTGGACTGCCAAGATGCTGAGAGGGAAAGCAATCCTCAATATAATGAAGTGGAGAAACTCCTTCCTCATTCACCATTATTGAACTCCCCCATACTTTTCAACTAACTGCTGTAGTAAGCTATGTTAGAACCAAGGGAATATTTGAGTCATTATATATAGTTTACTGCTTATTTCAAGACTAAAATACAAATATCTCCGCCAATTATATCCCCTTTAAGGCACAATTCGGCACATGGTTTACACACAATATTAAGAGCCTATTGTAATATTTCTGTGATTTTAGAGACATTCCTGGACAAATACCACCTACATGGCCCAGTGCCTGGTCCAAAGACCAAATTGTCCTTCAGGGCTGATGGAAGGAATATCATTGATGGGCAAGCAGTTTTGATAACAAATGTTTTTCCCTGAAATATTTCTATCTATTTCCAGGGAACGACCCAATCATTTTTTCACTTTGCCTACATAGATGCACTCCATCACACATATGGCCATATCAGAACGGCTTCCAGTTTTACTCTGACAAGTTTTCAAGTAGCATATTTTTTTCTTTCTTATAAATACCTGGATGTATCTACCTACATAAACAATACACAAGTAGAAACCACCTTTCTGCATCCCCATTCCCATTAACCCTGAATTTATTCTCAAAACTCCCATCTGCGCTGAATTGAAGTTTACCATTTTCAAACTAAAACATCTAAAAATCATACTACAACCAAACTAAGGCCACAGTTACATTCTCCACATTAAAAAAACTTATTCTATATTCTTTTACATCATTTTCATCTTGTGGAAGAGAGACAATTCTACAAACCGACGGTTTGGAGCCCAGGCCAGTTAGGGTTAGGCGGAGGCAAAACCCGGGAGCACAGCTCCAGTAGAATAGTCATGACAGTTTATCTTTCCTATCAATGAATAGCACAAAATTGATAGAAAGTTTATTTATATTTCTTCCTATTTACTACAATTTTTTCACATTTTTTAGTATAGATATTACCCCACAAACTCCCATTTCAAGGAATCTAATCATGTGGACATGTTTGTATACGCATCCATAGCTATGGACCCAAGTACTGACATACTTCAATAGCAGATGATTTCCACACCTGTGATCACTTGTTTGATGATGTGGATTCGAGACATTTTGGCAAGACCCTGGGTTGTACATGTGGCTTGGGGAGTTGAGACACGAGATAGCAGAGATCTTGAGAAACCGTAGACCTGTCATACTGCGCAGGGACCCTAGGTGAACAGACAGAGGGTCGGATATTGAGTATAGAGCACCGGAGCATCATGATAAATTTCGGAAATCTATAAATGTATTTGTATTATTCCTGTCTGTGTGTGTTTGACATCCTGTACCAAGCACATCCACCTTGGGTATTCTATAGCAGAGTGACGCAAAGTTTTGCGTCATTATGTTTTAGCTTATTTTACATGTAGTATACAAGAGAGTCAGAATGTGACCTACAAAAATGTAACCAATTTTTGCACTCTCTTCCACTTCGTGTGCGCCCAAGAAAAACCCACTTGCTAATCTTACTAACATCGCTCGGACCATAACTCCATCAGATTATGGGCCCCGCCTGTTGTTGATTAACAAACAAGAAGCCCCTCTCATTCATTATCTGTTGTTGCGGATGGTTCTAACTGGGTGACATACCACAACTGTATGTTGTGGGCTGTGGATTCGCGTGGCCTGTCTGTCCATCTTACCTCCCCTTCCATCACACAAGAGTACCTGGCAGCTGGTACTGTTGGCATTTTGACGCCAGATATGCAGTGGCAGCTTGACCAAGCAATGGTCAAGCAGCTTATCGGCTCTTCGGTGCCAGATAGCATTTTCAACGCAATCAAAACTGGAAGCAATGCTAAGGAGGTGTGGGATGAACTAAAAAAGCTGTATGAAGGACACACATCATTGATCCTGGTGGACTTGGGAAGACGTTTACAAATGATGCGCTGTGCTGAGGAGGAGAGTGTATGCAATCATTTTGATCAGCTGGCAAGTTTATGCCAGCAGCTTGGGTCGATGGGCAAGACTGTGCCCAATAGCGAGTATGCATCAATCTTGATGGGATCCTTGCCAGCGTCATATCAGCCGACCTTGAGTGCCATATCTGTAGCTGCCAAGATGAGCGGCACTATTCCTACTCCTGCCATTGTTACTAAACTCGCCACCGATAAGTATGATGGACATACCTTGAAGAGTAGTAAGACTCCAGATGAAGCCTTTACTGTTGCTGCAGATGCTCGAAAGAAAGGCAAGAAGCAAGTTGAATGCTTCAATTGCCATAGGAAGGGCCATATCAAGGCCAATTGTTGGGCAAGAGGCGGCAGGAAGGAAGGGCAAGGTCTAAAACGTCGTAGTGGCAGAGATCAAGATGGAGGTGCAGGAGGTGGCAGTAGAAAGGAGGACGCTGCTGCAAGCACCGAGCAGGCAGGAGGTGGAAGTGGAGATGTTTGTCAAGTACACGTACCGAGGTCCCGATTATTCGCCAGTGCCGACCGAACAACCATCCTACGTCCATGTACAAGCATCCACGCAGCATGCATAACGCTTAATACACCGGTCTCAGCTCGGTACATCCACCATCCACATTCCTCGGTCCATTTCACCTTGGGACTTCCTGTCCTTGTACTATCCTCGGTTACCAGCCTTGTCTTATAGTCTGGCACCTCCCATTGTCCTATCTTCGGACACATTCTATTATCCTGTCCTTTATTGTTCTATCCCAGCTTTGCATTCCTTGTTCTGATTTTATTCGTCGTGGACAACAACCACATGCTCTGCATACCTTATTGTCCCACATTCCTTATTCCACATGCTTCTTAACCTATATAAGTAGGACATGGATGTACATATTTCTTCATTCTGGGTATCGACTAGGCTTAGGCCCTTCTACCTTCTTCTCTTCTGTTAAGTCCTCGACTTGGGCCAGCATCTTCAGCATCCCCCTGAGTATCTGTCTGTTGCAAATACAGTGGCATGCACGGCAAGTAGGGTGCAACGCACGAGTACGTTGAAGCCAACGCCACTACTCTTGGCCTGCAGGACTTGGCCATAGTCTGCCCAACCTTTCGACAACACCCCTCGGCAGTACCGAAGTCCGTCAGTATCCGACTCCTGACAATGTTGAGGCATGGGCCACAATTGAAGGCATTGGAGAAGAGGAGGTGGTGGAGACTCCTCATGTTCCAGCGATGGTGGCCAATGAAACCTTTGGCCAAGAAACTGAATTATACGATTCAGGAGCATCTCGTCATATGTCTCCATTTTGTGAGCATTTTGTCACATACCATGAAATTCCTACTTGTCCTATCACTGCAGCAAACAACCGTACCTTCTATGCAGTTGGTGCAGGAGACCTCCAAATTGAGGTGCCAAATGGTGCAATGTCAACTAATGTATTACTTCGTGATACCTTGCATGCACCAGAGCTGGGCCTCACAGTTGTGTCAATCGGCCATATCGTTAAGGCCGGGTTTGCTGTGCAGTTTGAAGAAGAGACCTGCAAATCAAGAAAGGAAACACTGTCATCAGCAACATACCTGCTAGTGAAAACGGGCTGTTCAAGGTGGAACACTCGCTTATGGGCCTAACTGCTGTGTTGCCTGAGCAAGTGGATATTTTCACACTTCATCGCAGGTTGGGTTATATTTCCACCGACTCTATTTGCAACCTTATTTGAAGCAATGCAATTTGTGGCCTACATTTAATAAATGACCTTCCTACTTTCACCTGCGATTCATGTGAATATGCCAAGGCAACCCGCAAGCCTATCCGAAAGGAGAGAGATGCTCCACTTGCCAACTCTTTTGGTGCTGAAGTATATTCTGACATCTGGGGGCCTTCGCCAATACTTAGTCTTGGAAGTCGCAAATATCATCTGACTTTCACTGATGACTATTCACATTATACTAAGTTTGAGGCCCTCAAAACTAAAGATGAGACCCTAGGTGCTTACAAGGCATTCGCGGCCTAGGTAGCAACACAGCATGGTGCACAAATTAAATGCCTTAGGTCAGATTGTGGTGGAGAATTTACTGGCCACAATTTTACCAATTTTCTTTGAGAACAAGGCACAGAGCGACGACTTACTACCCATGACACACCACAGCATAATGGTGTGGCTGAATCGCTCAATTGCCGGCTCCTTGAACGTGTACGTGCAATGTTGCACCAAGCCGATTTACCAAAGAACTTGTAGGCAGAGGCCATCAATTTTGCAGTGTGGTTGAAAAATCACACTTCTACCAAAGCTCTAGGTAATGTTACACCTTATGAGCGGTTATATGGTCAAAAACCTAATCTAGGGAATGTGCCCGAGTGGGGACAGCATGTGTGGGTACATAATGCAAAGGGCTCAAAGCTTGAAGCATGTGCCACCCAAGCACGATGGGTAGGTTACGATGTTGATAGCACTCATGCCCATTGCATTTATTGGCCTGACACCAAGCGTCTTTCCATCAAGCGTGATATTAAGTTTGCACCATCAACTCTCACTCTACACCCACCATTGCCCAGTTATGCACCAGCTCCTATATTTCCAGCACCTCCAGCACCTGCTCAATCAAAAACTACATTACCTATTGTAACATCACTTCCACACCATCCTATGCCATCTATTATTCCACTATATATGCCTTCTGTGACTGCCCCTCATAGAGAAGAAGAGGCTGAGCCTAATGAACCTTCCCAGTCAACATGCAAGTCTATGTGTATGTCAAAGCCTTCATTTTTACTTAGGAAAATTCAGGTTGGAGAAGGTACTACAGGTGAAGACATCTCTGACTATGTCTTTAGTGCAGAGTTCAACGATATTATTGCTGCAGCCATTTTAAATGCGGAGGCTGACCCCAAAATGCTTGAAGAAGTGCAATCTCGTTCTGACTGGCCTCGCTGGAAGGAAGCAATGGATCGTGAAATAAGCAATCTCGAGGAAGCAGGCACATGGGTTACTGTACCACACCCTATCGATAAGAATATTGTTGGATCGAAGTGGGTATTTCGTATCAAACACAAGGCCGATGGGAGTATCAACAGGTATAAAGCATGGCTTGTCACCCGAGGCTTTACACAAATCTTTGGGGTGGACTACTTTGTCACCTTTTCACCTGTTGCCAAGCTGTCAAGCTTCCCACTTATCCTAGCCATTGCTGCGCACCACGATTGGGTGATCGAAAGTTTCGATTTCAACAGCGCATACTTAAACGGCGAGTTGGATGCTAATGAGGAGATTTACATGTACCCTCCTCCTGGATATGACAGCGATACAGGCATTGTGAAGCAACTTTGAAAGTTGCTTTATGGGTTGAAGCAAGCAGGGCGAAAGTGGTATGATATACTTTCACATGCACTTGCTAACCTTGGTTTCTCTGTTAGCCAGGCAGATCCGGGGGTGTTCTTTGCTTATATCGGCAAGAACATTCTTATCCTGGCTGTACATGTCGATGACTGCATTTTCACTGGCAATTCTGATGAGTTAATCATGCAATACAAAGCAAAAATCAATGCCTGTTATGCCTTGACAGACCTAGACCAGTTCATTGGCTTCTAGGCATTAAGATCACATGCCATCGTGCAGCGCATACCATTTCACTTTCCCAAGTATCATATATTGACTCTATTCTCACTTGTTTTGCTCTAGCTGATGCCAAACCTTATGGCTCATTCATAGTTCCTGGACTAGCATATTCCAAGCACCATTCTCCTACCAATCCTGATGAACAAGCCCGGATGAAGAAAACTCCATACCGAGAAGCCATTGGCAGCCTTATGTATACTGCCATAGCAACACGTCCTGACATTGCATTTGCCATATCAGCCCTATCATAATTCCTTGATAATCCCAGCATCATACACTAGGAGGCAGTCAAAAGGATTTTTCATTATCTAATCAGCACCAAAACTTTTGAACTCACCTACGGCGGCGAATGACACGGTCTTGAAGGCTTCACAGATGCTGATGGTGCAACACAGGAGCACCGTCATGCCATCTCAGGCTATGTATTCCTTATCGACAGCGGAGCCATTTCCTGGAGTTCCAGAAAACAAGAACTTGTCACCCTCTCTACAGCAGAGGCAGAATATGTTGCAGCAACCCATGTAGCCAAAGAAGCAGTTTGGCTGCGCAAACACTTGGCTGAACTTTTCCCTAATCTCCTTACACCGACTCCTTTATATTGCAACAATCAAGCTGCCTTGAAGCTAATAACGGATGACAATTATCACGCACAAACAAAACACATCAACATACGTTTTCATTTCATTCGTTAAATGGTTACTAAAAAAAACATTAAAACTTCTCTATTGTTCTACAGAGGACATGGTCGCAGAAATATTAACAAAAGCATTGCCTAAGTGGAAGATCACGACACATATCACTACCCTCGGCATATGTCGCGCTTGCAGGTGTGTGATAGATTTTGGAAATCTATAAATGTATTTGTATTATTCCTGTCTATGT
Source organism: Gomphus sp. MG54 (assembly GCA_003314385.1). Lineage (NCBI taxonomy): Eukaryota > Fungi > Basidiomycota > Agaricomycetes > Gomphales > Gomphaceae > Gomphus > Gomphus sp. MG54. The sequence continues at coordinate 20,625 of QLPG01004922.1, forward strand.
GTGTTTGACATACTGTACCAAGCGCATCCACCTTGGGTATTCTATAGCAGAGTGATGCAAAGTTTTGCGTCATTATGTTTTAGCTTATTTTACATGTAGTATACAAGAGAGTCAGAATGTGACCCACAAAAATGTAACCAATTTTTGCGCTCTCTTCCACTTCGTATGTGCCCAAGAAAAACCCACTCGCTAATCTTATTAACATCACTTGGACCATAACTCCATCACATCAAAGATCCTAAATGATGTGGGCAAGGTGGCAAAAAGATTTTCTCTGGCGTCTATCTACCTTCAGCGTTTAACTGGCATCGGACAACACCTCAGCAAAATATTTCAACAACTCTAACATAAAATCAATATTTCTACTATAACAAGTCTTCATACATATACCCAACCATTCTAGGCTATAGGGATGTTAATTAGTAAATCACGATAACCGCGGTGAGCGGATACTCATAGCCCATACACTTGAGTGAGCATGCAACTCAATCGTGCAGCAGAGGTTCACCTTGCCATCAAAGGCCAAGGCCATGAGGCACCTACCAATCGATGAAACTATATTTTGGATTACTCTATCAGACATGTATCACAAACTACTAGGATGATGCTATTTGAAATGTCCGGTGAATGCAGGCAAGTTGAGTGTCACCGGTTTGTTGGTAATAGGCAGTTTAAGCCTCTCACCGGATGATATCCTACTTTTGGTTGAGCGTTAAGGGGGGGAGTCATCATGTCGAGGGAATATCATCTTGAATTCCTCGAAAGTTGTGTTCAAGAAGGAGGTTCAAGGTTATTAGGTTGGATATCTGAGCTCTGATACCACACGGAATAATCGGGTAAGTTCCTGGAGGACACCTTCTAGAAAATATTGCACTCGAGATATAACGTGGCGATGTGTAGAGCGATTGATGAATCTGTCATTTGGCTTACTCCTTCGGACATCTAGTGCGAACTCCTAGGATGAGGTGAGTCGAAATTTCCCATGAACCCTAGAATATGGCTATACTTACGGATTGAGCATCACCCATTTGTTAGTAACAGGCGGTTCAAGCTTCTCGCACCATCGGATATGTTGGAACGAGGGGCAGAAGGAGCAGGAAAGGGGAGAGGGGGATAGGGATAGAGCGGGACAGAGAGAGGCCAGTAGCAGGAACAGACGGATGGAACGGCCAAGGAACGAAGAGGGGACAATTCCAGGGCACATAGATAGTTAGTAAAATCAATTAACATATCAATGACACGACTTACGAAATAACACGACTCGAAACGGAGGAATGACACGACAAACACGTACACAACTGGAGGAGCGAAAGAGATACAGGGATGGGATTAGAAGGTGAGAGGTGAAGGGGTAAAGCAGGATTAGCAGAAGGGAAGTTGACAGCAGAGATAGGAAAGGACTTACGCGATGAGGACCAACATACGACCACAACAAGATGCATACACAATATCATCGAGAGAGGCATGACAAGGGGTTAGAGGAAATTCTGACTGAAGCAGGATCTAGGGAGAGGACTCATGTCGACATGGAAGATTTCATGACACAGGACAATTCAGTACGAGAGCGCAGTCGATGACGTGGAAGGAAGATCACAAAGCAGGGCGGTGACCTTGCATCCAGAACTAGAATGCCGCCGCTGCATTAGGAAGGAATTGTTTTATAATAATACAGTTTACTCACATATAAAAAGTAGCTAGATAGAACGTTATAGAATCAGTTCTAGCCTCACTTGTCTCTTGACCGATCGAAAAGCTCGACGCCTGTGTGTGCAATCGAAGCTTCAAGTTCTCATATATTTCAATCGCCTTGTCGAACCTCCGGGCACACCGGGATAATCTCCTTAGGTGTAGTACACCGTGTCTACAAATTTTCTTCTCATACGCTTTGCATTTCGAGCATCCCGCAGTGTTTACTTTTACCTGGTCAACTGTGCACCACCTTCCTGGATCGGGGCCTAAAGACATCGATATATGCTGGGCATATCATCGTAAATACGAGCTCAATAAACCACACAAATACAATAAAAATACCGAAAATACATTAACAAAAACATACACAACCACGCTACCATTACCCCCGGATTTTAATTATTAGGATATGCCGCTTTTTGTTGGGCATTAGGGTGAGGAGTCATCACGTTGAGAGTATTATCTTGAAATTGTCTGAAGAGTGTTATCCCGAAGGAGGTTCAAGGTTATTAGAGTGGATATTGGAGCTCTGACATGACGTAGAAGAATCGTCGTTGTCTCTAAGACTAATTCAAGTAATTGTTTTCATGTTTCATATTTGTCGTGTTGCTACCTCTACACATCATAGATCATCAATTGATCCTGCCACAGATACTCTCGTAGTTCGTTGCAATAACATATTTTCCCTTCTCCCATGATTCTCAAAAAGCTTGCATGTTCTGCCTCCATCTATCAGCCTCTCATTCCAACACCCAATCCAGTCCCTCTCTCAAAATTCAGTTGCATCATGCCATCTCAAGGGAATAATCAAGTCCTCATACAGGAGGCAACAGATTTGTGAGTACCCTAAACTGTTCTATGTTGAAGAAATCTATGATCCGGCGGGACAGTTTGGCCACCAACTATGTTCAGACTGCTAGCCTTGGTAAGGCCAGAAGTAAATTTTTATGACAAGTTCAGATTAGGATCTGTGTTGTATCTGTTGGCTCCCTATGGAGGTGTCACATTCCAAGTAGCTGGAAATCTCCCAGCCCCAGCTATGAAGGTGAGCAGTTCTACGCCAAGGATTGCAAACAGTGTTGGAATTATGCAACTATGACTCATACCCTCCATCTCTAGTACATTAGTCATCAGAATTACTAAGCAGCTAGCTAGTTATGTTTCGTATTAGCGCTAAGAACTGGCTCATCTTCTATGAGAAGCTGAGCTGTGAGTACGATCTTTCATAGCTTAGACTACCAGGACTAACATTCTTCATTAGTCCCTGTTTAGGTACTTAGACTATAATACATCATCTTCTACGAGAAGCTGAGCCTCCCTGTTTAGTTGCGACTTATTTCATTAAACAGTTCACATTGATCTGGGTCTAGTAAGACTCTCATGATGTTCAACACAGAATTTAATGTCAAAACAGTGTATGTAATGCCTTACTTGACTTTGAGGATATTATTGGAGTTATAGCCCTTATAGGAATACAAGGTGACATCGGCTCTAATTTCTCCCTCAATAATTTATCTTTTTATTCTACCAGGGCTGTTAATGGCACGTGCATATTCCGTTTCCATGAATAGGAAATTGACTCTTTTGGTGCTTGGTCTTTTGTCTATTGGCAATGCCATGTGTATCATGGTATGTAGTTCGTGTTGTCACTTTGTTATGACTGATAAAACCTGCCCTGCGCTTCGTAGTTTTTGACAATAGTAAACAATTGTGAATTAACTGAGACGGAGGTGAACACAATAGACTTGTGAGTTATGTTGATTGTATTCCTTCACACAGCTATTCACATAATTTTCAGATGTGAGACTTCCCTCATTTCAATTCTGTTTTACTGCTAAGCCATCCTCCAGTGAACACCATTGATAATATATTTATCATTATTTTTGACACAGTAGCTGTTGCAACCATGCTTTCAAATTCCCTTGGAAACCTGAGGCAATTGAGAGAGTTCAAAACAGTACACACAAAGTCATTAACACAGGTTTTGATTGACCAAAGTATGTATCCCAGTGCTATCATTTATCGCATCTAATTTTTTATTAAGGTCTCCTACGATACGGGTATCTAATTTACAATTGTTTTTTCCCAATGCTTCATCTAATCTACAGCCAGATTCATCCTAACAATAACACTAACCAGCACCATCATAATGAAGGTATGTCTTGATGTCATTTTGCAAATGGTTGGCTGAGCAACAATTATGACAGGTCTTAAGAGTAAATGCTTCATTGGATATAATTTGTGCAAATAACACCTTAATCAAATGTCCATAGCACTGGCATTCTTACCCCCCTACAGGACAGGTCAGAGCCCCGCTTCGCACTATTCGGACTGGACTGATACTTCATATAGCCTATCTGTGATCATCATCTGTCGAATTCATTTGGACCTCCAAGAGAAAAATTCACATCCCAATGGCACAACCCACTCTTCATCCCATCCCATAGGCAGGTTCCATGCAGCTACATGACGGACACACAACGCCATCATGGATGAATTTGGTGACCAGAGTCTCACCGAGTCGATTGACACTCGAATTCACTCGTTGAACGAAATAGAGCTCGAGGATATTCCTGGTTCCCATACAGATTGGATTGACCTCGATGAGTATCCATGGGCAGGGAGGAGCTTGGGAGAGTTGGAGAACACGGCTCCTGCGAGATCGCAAAATTCAGGTAAGCTTTTTTTGCTGATTTCAGCTATGGGAGAGAGAGAGAGAGAGAGAGAGAGATCAATTAAAGTGCTGGAAGCACTAGATGCTTATGGTGCACTACTACTATGAGATACATGGTAATGGCAGTGTCTAAGTATCAGAAGGGGAGAGAATATCAGAAGGACTGGGGTGTAAAAATATTGGCCAGGGAAGCACAAGAGGGCCAATCCCTCAAAAATAGGCAGGTTGGAGTGAAGGGTGTCTGTGGTTTTATCATTGGTTGGGGGGTGCTACATCGGTATATTTTTCGAAGCAATGTGTGGACTGAATATAAGAAAAGGTGGCCGGGATGATCTTGGGGTCACCCAACAGCTGATGAGTGGAGTGGCTGGCCTTCCCTGCCTTGTATCTGAGCTGGTTGCGCTGCTCTGTGTATCGTTTGCAGTGTTTGAGGTAGTGCACTACAGTCTCCGGCTGGCGGCATTGCTTGCATAACGCTGTGTCCAATGCCTTTATCTTCTTAAGGAAAGAGTTGAGGGATATGTGGCCGGTGTGCAGTTGTATCAGGATGCTAGTTGCTCTGCAAGGCAGGGAGCTCAATGTCTTATAGATTTGGTGGTTTGGCAGTTTTGAGTCTATTTGGGACATTTTGGTGTATTGGGGTGATTTCAACCAGACTCTCCTCCAGCGCTGGAGGACAGACTTCTTCTGTTTGGCCTTCAGAGCTACAATGCTTGCCGGAAGGCGCTTTCTGAGAAGCTCTGGAAGGTCGTTGGTTAGGGTGACGTCCCCTCCGGCTGCTCTCTTTGCATGTTCATCGGCCAGCTCGTTTCCTTCAATATCCATGTGGCCTGGAACCCACTCCAAGTGGATGTGCAGGTTACAGCATTTGTGCTTCAGTCTCTGGATGAGCATGTGGGCTGTATCTAGTAAATATTGTGCCGGCTGGGTCTTGTTGTTCTACAGGGCCTGAATGACAGCTTGATTGTCCAGGGCAATCAAGGCAGATCTAGCGGTTCGATGGGTTTCCAGTAGTGTTATTGCCAGGATCACACCAACAATTTCACCTTCGAAGACTGTGTGTTTAGAGTCTTTGCCCAGCCTGTATCGAAGGGCCTGCCCATCTTGAGGGGTGACCACCACCGCACTGATGCTGCCATCGAGCCCTGATCCATCTGAGAATATTTAGATGTCGTCCATCCTCATCCTTAAAGTACTGGCTGCTGCTGGCTTGCTGTCTGCAATGTGTGCGGTAAATTGAGGGTGCCAGCTGGGGTGGTGTCTGGTTGAGTCCATTGTCTCTATAGTATCTGGGCGAATCTTGTACCGCCAGAGGAGGTTGTGAATTGCAGAGGGATGCGATCGGGGGCATCTCTTTGAGCTGTGTTTCACTGCTTTGTAGAGCAGGTGGAGTTTGGGCAGTGTCGCTAATCTGAGCGCCTCGTGATGACAGGTGTCGTCCAGGTGTATCTGGGTCAGTGGGATCCAGGAGTGAAGCTCTAGGACGTCCGTGGTGGTTGATCTGAAGGCCCCTGTGATCAATTTACATCCCAGCCTCTGAACCTTATCCATAATTTTGGTGTGTCCTATTGAACTGGTCCGTCTTCCTGTGTTGGGGTTCTCGTGCACCGGGGTGTACCATACTGGTAGGGCATACTCGAGCTTGGGGAGCACCATAGATATATAGAGGCGCTGGACATGCTGTTCAGGGAGGCCGAAGGAAGGCCATGTGAGCCGGTTCACAGCAAGGAGGAGGCCTTGGGCTTTCTGAATGGCCTGCTGGACATGTTGATGCCAGCATAATTCCTGATCAATCTGTATTCCCAGGAGCCGTGCCTCACCAACACATTCAATGACTAGGTGGGTCTGTCTGTGTACGAAGTTAGGCCGCACTAAATCTTTGCGCCTTGTGAGCCGCAGGCATTGGAATTTCGAGATTTTGGCTTGGGAGTTGTGGGCCGCAGACCAGGCTGATTGTTTGTCCAGCATATCATTGAGCATGGTGTTGCATTCTTCAAAGGTATTGGCTATGGCCATGAAGAAGTTGTCATCTACGTAGGCACCGCCGTCTTCATCGCCTCCTTGTGGGATAGCCACCAAGCTATAGCTGTAAATGAGGTAGAGGATCATTGAGGCTGTTTCCCCTTGACCGATACCGTTGTCAATGTCAATGGGAAGTGAGGTGAAATCGTCAAAACTCAGCATGGTTTTCCTATCCTTAAGCATAGCCTTGAAGAATGATACTATTTCGGACGGGTATCCTAGCCTAGCCATGTTTTTGAGCAGCCGGTCAGTAACTGCATTGGGGAAGGCGCTTGCTATGTCCAGGAATATTATAGTTGCAACCTTCCGCTTGTGCCATGCTTCCTTGACCCGGTGAGTCAGATAGAGGAGCGAGTCAATGGTCGTCCTGTTAGGTAGACCCCCAAAGTGCTGGGGTGGGAGCAGGTTGTGTCTGATCGTGAGGTATACTGTGATATCGGTAATTACCCCTGAGATTACCTTTCCCATTGTATCATAAAGTGCAATCGGGCGGTAGGCCTTGGCTATAGTGTAGTCGGGTTTGCCTGGTTTCTGGAGCACAATGGTCTTCCAGCAGCGCCACCTTTTGGGGAAGTATCTAGTAGTGAGGACTGCTAGGAGACAGGCATGCAGCAGGGGCAAGAGGATGGCCTCGCATTCTTTCAGGACCACATTGGGGATGCCATCCTCTCCTGGGGCCTTGAAGGGGCTGGCTTTGTTGATACGGTGGGTGACTTGATGTGGTGCAGGTACAGAGAATTTGAGGGGCAGAGGGTGGGGGTCAGAGTCTTCAGGTAGATTGGGGAGTGTCAAGCCCCGGATACCAAGCTCTGATTTATTCGGCAGTACCGACAGGCCGACCCTTACCCATATCATGTGTAGCCTCGCTTCGGTACATTCGGTTCATCATTTGGTTCACTTTCCTCATCCCATCCCCTCTACCCTTT
>QLPG01004925.1:0-27913 GCA_003314385.1 Gomphus sp. MG54
TGGTTGTCAACAGGTGAGCGACAATCGTTGAGGAACATCCAATCACTGTGCTTACCATCGTGTCTTAATCAGGATCAGGTGCACGTGGATTCGACCCGTTTTCAATCCTCGGCGGTCTCTTACTCTGTGCCCTCAACTGCGACAACATCCCGCCGTCGCTGTCAGGCACCCTCATGGGAGGATCTGTTTTCACAGCCTAGAACTTATCCACCCACTGCAGTCCAGTCAGCCTCGGTGCGACACTCACCAGCTACGACATCCAACTGCGGCAAGATGCTCTCGACCCAACATGGTCCAACCCCTGTATCCGGTGCATTGCCCTCAGCCACGGTCCGATACTCGCCCGCAAAGATATCCGGCCACCATGCCTCACTGGACAATGCTCCGCTGGTGCCTGAGCCTGGTCGTACTGGTCGATCGCAGTGTGCGTTTGCCACTGGGGAAGATCTCAACATGGAAGTGGATAGAACATGTGATGTTGAGGTTGGGCAGCATCGTCGGAAGCGTCGTCGGGAGTCTCATGAGGAGTGTGTCAATGGCCACGCTCATGATGCTGATGAGCAAGAGGGAGACGAAGAAGAAGCTCAGCGTCCTCGCAAAGTCGCCAAGACTGTGGATGTGAACGAAGGGGGAGAATACAAGAACCCCGAAGGCTCAATGCGATACCGCCGCAGAAAATCCAAATTCTCCCATCCATCTGACTGATGACTGGGCGAGGCTTGCCTCTGCATACCATGTCTGCAACCTCACACTGCCGGATCCATAACGACATCCTCGTTCGCTTCTTCTTTTGCTGGCCAAGAAGCTCAATTCTGAGTGATTCCCAAAGGTTGAGGGGGTATGCTGTTGTCGAGTCGAGTCGGATGATGGCATTGTTGCTTTAAAGCAGTTCTACGCAGTGATTTTTCACGAGCGCAGGACTAGGAGTGCGAAGATGGTTGATCGGTCAGTTTTATTTATCTCCTGGATTGGGTGAGATGTTTATGCGTGATTTTTATTCTTCTAAGATCAGACTTGTGATCCCATCTATGTGCCGCCTCTCTGTTTGCTGCATCTGGGGCGCACGTCTGCATCACCTTCCGGCGGTCCCTGATCTACTTCCTCCTCCAGATCTTCCGCCGCCGCTTCTTTCGCGGGGCCCCGGACACCACCCAATACGCGGAGTGTTGAGCTGGTACAGAAGTGAGACGTTTACGGGTCATCTTCTGTAGAAGGATCGCTTCAGCTTCTTGTTATCCCTGCTTTGGTTTATCTTGCTTTCCTGGCGCTTGTTCAATCTTCTTGTTCCGTTTCTCATAGACTGTCTGTTTCATTTGCCCTGGATGTCACTGTTTGCGTTGCTCTTGTTTTCCTTTGAGCGCCTCCCATTTTTTGTTTGTCGATCGTATCGCCTGTATATTTCTGTTGCTTGCGCGCTTTGTTGAATTGGATTGGATTTCGTGTTGGTGCTTCTCATCTTCAAAGACCGATAGCAAGCCAAGGAGTGATAAAAGAGGCCACAAACACCATTCGTTTAGTTCTACCTATCAGGGCGACCATAGATAACCACATTTTTTGATGTTTTCATATGCTTATGCATGGGTAAATCACCTTGCAATCTTTCTTATGGTTACATGATTACAGACTAGGCTCCCATGGTGCTTATGGCAAAGTTATTTTACTTTCTCTTTGCTCCCTAGTTCCTTCCATGAGTGTCAAGCACACATACTGAGCTTTGGTTCACTCGGTAGTACTGACCGAACATCCAGTCTTATTCCATGTGCAGGTGACCCAGTCATATATAAGTCACTTAGTACATTGGTCTTGGCTCAGTACATTCATCATTCACACTTCCCACCCCATTCATCATCCACTCTTCCTTCATTCATTATCCATTATTCCCAACCCATTTATTCCTTATTTCTTGGCTGGTTTTACCTTGGGACATTTTCTATTGTTTTATTCTTGGTCGTAGCCTTATGTCAAGTCCATGATATGGAGCTCTGGTTTACTCAGCAAAAACCAACCGACCTGTTTTGGAACCATGAGCTGGTAACCCAAGAGCTGTGACAAAACTTTGGCGTAAAGAAAGTTCAATCAAGTTCTCTGACAAGATGACAGCAAGTTAATGCCTGTCCAGGTTGATGTCCAAAAAGAATTGTTTAGAGGGGGCCTTGGCAGGTGACTTGTCAATTACATGTAGGAATAATAGTTTATGTTTGTGAACTATTATTCTACCCTTGCCTAGGATTATTTCTGTCAGGCTTTGGGTACTGATGGACTTTGGTACTGCCAAGGGGTGTTGTCGAAGGATCGGGCAGACTATGGCCAAGTCCTGCAGGCCAAGAGTAGTGGTGTTGGCTTCAATGTACTCGTGCATTGCGCCCTACTTGCCGTCCGTGCCAGTGGTTTTGCAACAGGCAGGTACTTGGGAGGATGTTGGTGATGCTGGCCTGAGTCGAGGACTTTATAGAGGGGAAGGAGGTAGAAGGGCCTAAGCCTAGTTAATACCCAGAATGAGGAAATATGTACATGCATGTCCTACTTATATAGGTTAAGAAGCGACATGTGGAATAAGGAATGTAGAACAACAAGGTATGCAGAGCATGCGGTTATTGTCCACAACGAGTAAAATTAGAATGAAGGAATGTAAACGGGCATAGAACAATAAAGGATAGGATAATAGGAATGTGGCCGAGGATGGGACAATAGGAAGTGCCCGACTATAAAACAAGGGCTGTAACCAAGGATAACACAAGGGCAGGAAGTCCCGAGGTGAGGCGGACCAAAGGGTGAGGACAAGGAGTTGTGGATGGTGGATGTACCTATCCGAGACCGGCGTACCAAGTGTTATGCATGCGGCGTGGGAACTTGGTCGTGGATGTAGAATGGTTGCTCGGTCAGCATTGCTGAGTGGATGGTTCTCTGTACGTGTACTTCACAATTTCCACGGATGTTCTATAAAATCTAGTTTAGTTCTTTTATGATGTTTTTACATACCTTTTATATTTTGGCCAAGAAACCTTCTACCACATAGAAGGGTCAAGATCTATTCTGCAAACAAACCTTTGTTGATAAGTCTTAGTAGTCGGCAACCTACTTAAGAGAGTGCTGGCAGCACTAGATAATCCGGCAGATTATGGGTGAAGATAAGATTGATTGCTTTTATGCTACAGAACTAGTCTCTATATATACTAATTCTAAGCTGATTATGTAACTCCCCAATAAGGCAAGACCTTCCTGAAATTAGTGGAAGGGTGTGGAAAGGAATAGAAGGTCCTGGAAGCCTGTGGCAGTTACAAGTCACCCTGTAGTTACGAATGAGTCACCCTATAGTCATTAATGAGTCATGTTCCCATGGCTAGTAGTCTCGTGACTGGTCAAGTCACAAAATATTAATAGTAAGTAAGCCGAGCTTCTGGGCTGACCTAAAGTGTAATAGCTATTACCTAAGCCCAGGAATTTGTTGTACAATTGAGTCTTGAGAGCTGTGAAAGGCAACAAATTCCCACAGTGATGTGTTCTTTCAACTGGGCCAAAAGGCCACTATGCCAGGTTATTTGGCATTAGTCTGTGGGCACTATTCAAACAGCAACTTGTTACATGTATTCACCAACCATTGCAATGGTATGTAACAAGAGCTTGAGCCAGCAGTTTGGTGCCATTTTCCGTGTATAAGTGTTTGGTGCCTGGCTGTGGGTCCTTGTGGGTCCAAATAGAAATAAGCGAAAAATATAAGTGTTTTTGAAGTATTTCCTTGGGCTTTGAAGAGCTTGATAGTTTAAGAGTTAATTACTTTGAGTAATTCACTCTTAAATAGCCAGCCAAAATTATTATATTTTTTTGGTAGTCAATTCAAGACTGGTTTGTTGAGTTATTCTCTGAGTGAGAGAGGTTTGGAATCCTTTGTACTGATCCTGGTCTGATGGCCCTTCATATCTACTAGGGAATTCCCCATTCCCATACATGACCGACCCTTACCGATTAAACCCACATACCAGTGACAAGTCATTCCTCACTAGTACATGGTCTTGGCTTGGTACATTTGGTACATCATCTGGTTCACTCCTCTCATCCCATCTCCTCTATCCTTTACTATTCTCTCTCTTTCCCCATCCCTTCCCTTACCTGTTTCCTTTCGGGTCATTTATCATTCATTTATTATTTGGTCACAGCCCTATTGTTTGATCTTTGGTCACCTTCTATTGTTCTATTTTCATCCACTCTCTCATTATTCTATTCTCAGCCATATCTCATTATCCTATTCTCACTTACATTACTTCTTCTATTCTTGATCATTGTGGACAATACTTCCACATGGTTCTTCATACCTTATTGTTCTCCATTCCTTATGCTGCCCTGTTCCACATCTTGCTTCTTAACCTATATAAGTAGTGAATGTATGTAGATAGTTTCTCATTCTGAATATTGACTTGGCTTACACCTTCTTGTCTTCCCTCCTTCTATCTGAAGTCCTCTACTTGGGCCGACATTCTTGGCACTCTCCCAAGTTCTGTCTGAAATCAGCGATATGTACAGAAAGTAGGGTGCAATGCATGAGCCAAGCCACCCCAATCAGTCTGCAGGACTTTGCTGATTCCTGCAAGCATCAAGAAGTTGGTACTATTGCAATAGTACTCGGCCCATACATCGTTGGCAACTTCAGTGCCTCATAATGAGGACCTAAGACTGAGTGAGTGAGCATCACTTATAGTGCTAGAAGCACAAGTGCTTATGGCACACTCTAACTACAAAACAATAGCACTATGTGTTACGATATAAAGGAATAACGTAATTGTAATTAAACATAATATCTCCCAAAGGTAAACAATGGCAAGGTTCAGAGTAGGGTATGGCTTCAACTTGTATGTTGCACCCACCAGATTGCATTGATCCCTAATTTTAGAATAGTGAGACAGAAAGAAGGCTTACTTGAAATCAAAGACAATTATCTGACTGAGGACTGAACTACTGATTGTACAAGATCTTTATACTACTTTCAAATCTATGAGGAGTTGACTAGATTCCTATAATAGATAAGAAAGCTGAGGATTGTAAAAAGTGTTAAGTTTTACACCGTAAAGTCAGTTCAAAGTCTTTTCCTTTCCAATAGATAATAGAGGACTAGGTGGAATACTGTGGTGTGGATTGTTTTTATTCTCCTATTGTTCTTTCTTTTTAATGTCATACCTTATTCTTCTTTTGTTCAAGTGGCACTCAATCATTTTTATTGTTCTTTCTTTCCTTTAAATACTAGACTCGCATGTAGAGCTACTTCAGATCTTTGAGCCAAAGTCTGAAGTGAGCCACATTTATTTAAACTTGTCTAGACTTTTAAACTCACATAAACTTCTAGTATTTTCTGTGTTTAGGTAGTTACTGCGCATATAAAGAGATCTTTGAGTCGAAGTCTGAATATTTTCTGTGTTTAGCTTTATTAAAAAGTGAGAACAGAAATACTATGTCCTAATCTTGATCTCCTCTGTGACAATGAGGGGTGATGTGTCACTCCAATTCCCAATGGAGTTACCCTATAAGGAACATAGTAGCAGATCAGATATAAGAGATAGAACGGAATTGCAAATAAATGAAAGTAGAGCGGAACATAAGTGAAAGGATATCAAATGTAAATGAAGTGAAAATGGATTTGCGAGCATATAGAGAATGACATAAATGAGTGGAGTAGATTGACAGGAGCATGTGATGTCAAGACAGATACACAAGGTGCATATAGTCTGTAGGCTGAGGGCATATAGTTGAATAGGCAAGTGAGGGTGTAGTTGGGCTAAGCGGGCTAAAATGAATAGTTGGGCATGCCGGTGTACAGTTCCTAACACTATGTGAGAGATATGTATCTTTATAGGCATACACACTGTGCTTTCATAGTTGTTGCACAACTTCTCTGATGTGTTCAATGTGCAAGATCTCATTGTCAGAGTAAATGAGAATGTTGTGCAAGTAGATGATAGTGCAGATGTCCAACAGGTTGCTGAAGATGTCATTCATGAATCATTGGAAAGCTGTGGGGGCATTTGAGAGACCAAAAGGCATGATGAGCCATTCAAAGGATCCATAGCAAGTCCTGAAAGCTGTTTTCCATTTGTCTCCTTGTGCAATTTGAATGAGGTGATAGGTGTGTTGGAGGTCAATCCTCATATAGATGTGAGCTTTCTTAGGAGCATCTAAAAGGTCAGAGATTAGCAGGAGTGGGTACTGGTCTTTCTTTGTGATCCTGTTAAGACCATGAAAGTCTACACAGAGTCACAAAGAACTATCCTTTTTTCATACAAATAGTATAGGTGCTCTATGCAAAGAGTGGGATGGGGAGATGAAGCCCATGTTGAGGTGTTCATCAAGGAATTTGCAAAGTAATTGAAGTTTGGAAATTAAAAGCAAATAGATGGGACCAAGAGGTAGCAAGGTCCCTTCCTCAAGGTTGATCTTGAGGTCATAAGACCTATGTGGAGCCAGAGTGTTGCCTTCAACTTTGTTAAACACATTGGCAAAGTCATGATAATGTTCAGGGTCATGCTGCTTGATGTTGTCTGGGATTTTAGAAGAGTTGACTATTGTTATCCCATGAGGAAATTTGTTGAGGTCAGTGAGGTCGAGTTAAGCCTCCAGAGGGGTTGGCACAGAGGCTAGTTCCAAGGTCTTAAAGGTAATATTGCCTAGTACCTAGTCAATCGATGGATTGTAGTAGGTGAGCCAGTTGTAGCCAAGTACTACAGAGTAACTGCCATCTAATGAAGTTATGTAGAAAGTAACTGTCTGAGTTTTGCTGGTTGGAAAATGGATAGGCAGAGTAGTAGCCTGTGTGATGGTCATATTAGTAGAGCCATCAAATAGTTTCAGAGGAATCAGAGGTATGGAACTAGTAGGTAATGAATATTTTTGTACTACTTGTGATTCTATAAAGCATTCAGAAGAACCCTGCAATCAACAAGCATGGCTAATGGACTTTCAGACATATGTAAACAAAACAGATTAAGTACTAAAGAATTTTTGAAGGGAGTGGAAGCAGCATTCAAGATGAGTACATGAGCAAGGTCACTGCAATTCTGGGTTCACATGGTGCTGAGATTGCTCTCTATTTTTTTGATTCCATGGTTGAAATTTCTTTGACCTTGCACTCAGTGCCCATCTTAGTAGTACAAGCTTTGGTGTTTGAGGAATTGCCTGCCTTCGAGGTGGTTTTCAGGCAGTCCTTGACCATGTGGCCTTTTGAGGTGTATAGGAGACAGAGATCTCTGGCATTCCTCTGGCAGAAGTTTGCCATCTTTCCTGAGCTTTGATGAAAGGTCGGGCTAGTTGGTAGAGCTCAAAGACTTTGAGTTGCTGCTGTTATTGTTAGACTCTTTATGGCCCCATTGGTTGTTGGAGTTGTTGGAGGGCTGGTTGCTGGACTGGTTGGAGGTCTGCCAATTGGATGAGGTTGAAGTCGAACCTTAGTTAGGATTTGTGAAGTTCTTGTTCTCCTTGCATTCTCAATATCTACTGTTGATTTCCAATGCAAACTGTTGAAGCTTGGTGAGGGACTTGAAGCAGGGGAAATACAGGAGGCTGTCCTTGATTTTTTTGGCCAGACCTTTGTATCCCACATGGGCAAGGGCTGTGTCATTCCACTGGGTGTGGGTGGATGCACAGGTGAAGTCAAAGAAGTATCATGTGGCTTTATGATGACTATTTTTTTGAGTTTAATTTCTGCTTGCACAGCATTATTGAATGGTCCAAAGTTTACTTCGAGTTCAGAGCAAAAATCTCTCCAGTTGGTGTGCCGCGAGGGCTCTGAGAAAATCTCACCAAGGAGGGCAGGTTCAAAGTATCAGAGGGATGGGCCTGAGAGGTATGAGAATGGCATACTGAATCCTTGATGTGTCCAATCTAGGTGGATGGGTGGTCTCAGAAGTTTAGCATACATTGAAGAAAGAATGTACAGAGCTTAGCTTGGTCTATGCCATTGTAAACCTCAGGGTCCTGAACCTTGGCTTGAGAATTTGAGTCGGGGGGGCTGGGGTTGCACCATGTGCAGAAGTGCTCTTTTGATGAGCTCATCTTCATTGACACTGCAAGCACTATTGCTTTGAGCATTGTCATTGGATGGGTTGTTATTATCACCATTAGGTAGTGGAGGGAAGCCTTGTTCTCCATTACTACTGAGAGGAATTTCTCCATTGTCAAGGGTGTGGATAGAACAGACCTCTAGTTGTTCTGAGAGTCATTATCATTCAGAGATTGCCTGTAGTTGGTTAATCAAGGATCCTGGAATGGCATTCTGCCTTATGGCACATGTACTGGAACAAGTGGTCATTATAGACATGTTAATAACAAGATTAGGAGTGTGAGTCTGATAATACTGTTAAGAATGTAAGCAGCAAGGTTCTTAATGCATATATCTTAGTGAGGTTGAAAATTCATAGAGGTTCAGGGTAGGGCTTGGCTTCAGCTTATGTGCTATGCCTTCCAAATCTTGTCATATCCCTAACTTCAGACAGAGGTTTAGAGTGGAGCAAGGTTGTAGAAATCTTTTGATGGAAGCTCGGGGAGTGAGCAAGGTTTGCCTGGCTGAATTCTAAGTTGATTATCAGACTACTGAACTTCTACTTTACATGCATGTTTTATACTAATGAGTATTTTGAATTTCAATAATCCTTAATGACTGAGAACAAGGGGAATATGAATGTGTGAAAGGCAATAAATTCCCACAGTAATGTGCTCTTCCAACTGGGCCAAAAGGCCACTATGCCAGGTTATCTGGCATTAGTCTGTGGTGTTATAGCCCATACTCTCAATAAACCCATACCAGCCCCCACAACCACCCACACCTTTTCCGGGACCTTTCCGATTGCTCAAAGTCTGAATAACCAATTTCTGGATTTCCGATACATCATTCCGAGGTTCCGTTTTCCAAACCTCCGAAAATTCTGAAGTCAAGGTTCTGCTCCTTTGATAGACGACATGCAGGATCATCGTATACCTCACTCCTTTGTTCTTTATTTTATATTGCCCCTT
The DNA here is from genome assembly GCA_003314385.1 of Gomphus sp. MG54. Classification (NCBI taxonomy): domain Eukaryota; kingdom Fungi; phylum Basidiomycota; class Agaricomycetes; order Gomphales; family Gomphaceae; genus Gomphus; species Gomphus sp. MG54. The sequence goes on from QLPG01004925.1 coordinate 8,992, forward strand.
GTACTCTCTTCCCCCCCTTGTCTTTACTTGGTAAAAGATAGTACAAGACTAGATACATGTATATAAGTCACCAGTTGACTGGATTATTTGCCAGTACAAATATCGACTTAATTCAGCGTCGTAGTTTCTGATTAAGTTCCGGTAAACTTTCCAACTCTCCGAAATTAGGGACAGACGATCAAGGAGGGTGCAACACATAAGTTGAAGCCAAGTCCCTGCGACCTCGAACCACTCGTACCACCCTATACCGCAAACAGTCTCAAGACCCTCGGCACTTCCCGACTTTCTGTCCCCATTCTGATTCCAATCCCGAGTCCAACCCCTAGTCTCTCCATCCCCGGAGTACGAACCCCCCCTTCAGAAATTGTTCAGAACTATCCAGAAACCCTTCTGGAAGCCCCTAGCTAAGTGCCGACATGCAGATTCAACATGTGGGCACTATTTAAACAGCAACTTGTTACATGTATTCACCAACCAATGCAATGGTATATAACAGAATGGGAAAAGGATTTCCGACTGAAAGAACAAGGAAACTAAAGTACAAGGGGCTTGAGCGAACTTTGTGACCAAGCCACTGTGGGATCTGAATGGGATCTTGAGTGGGATATTGATGTACTTCCATTTCAGGAAATGTTGAGCAGAGTTGAGTCAATTGGTAGGATAAGGGAATGGAGATTAAAGGTATTTAGTAATAAAGGTCAGACAAGGTTATGACCGGTGAATGGAGGGTGCAATGTCTGGTTAGAAGGCTGAGATTGGTGGCAGAGGTTGTATAAACTAAGGGAGGCAGGTGAGTGGGATTGGCTGGAGATAAGACATGTCCATGTGGTTCAAGCTGGAGATGAAGGCAGATGTGATTTTGGCAAGGTCATGATACTGATTACAAGCCTTGCATTCAGAGAGGAATGGGTGCAAAAGGTCTTTGGATACATGTTGAAGGAAAGGCCACTGTGCTGAAACCATATGTGGTAGTCAATGGCATTCATGTATTATCAGATGCAAAGACACCTGCTTTGGACGATCAAATACAAGCCCATGAGATGCATATCATTGAATATGACAAACACGAAAGCTTGGCTCAACATGTGATTCTGTCTATCACCTCCTTACACATAGGATCTTTAATCAAGAACCTAACAACTGTGAAGGAGATGTGGGAGAAGGTTAAAAATGATGCTTGTCAGGAGACCACTGGTTTATTCCCTTTTCTTCCTTTTCCTCCTCTTATTTCCTTATTTCCCTTATTCCTTTTACTTTTATTACTTCCCTAATCATTTCCTGATCCTACTTCTTCATCTTGATATCGTAGTCCCTTTTCCCTTGTCTCCTTTTATCTTCTTTGCTGGCTGTGATGGGTTTGTTACATCACAGTCACAGTAGCTATATAGTTGCTGCTGAGATAAGGGGGTCCTCAGTTCTTCTCTTCTGGACCCCCCTACCAGGTAAGCAGCTTGCATGTATTTAGCTACATTGTCTTTTATATATTTACTTCTGGACCCCGCTACCAGTGTCTGGTAGTGCCTGTGGGTAAACTTAGGATTCGAGTCCCTGGGTTAGGCCCTGGGTAGGTTGTATGGCTGTGGTGTTTCCCGCTGTTGGTCTCCCAGCAGGTACTGGAATCAGTACCTGAGTAGGTTGCCTTTACAATGCTACTATCAAGAGCACATTATACCTCATTGATGCCAAAGATCAGCTCACTAGCATGTGACTTGCTGACTCAAATGACCTATGAAATCACCTCAATGATTTGAAGCAACACTTTGAACTTATGATGAAATACCATGACAACATCATCCTAATGAGATCCATATTCACTCATACATGTCTTTCTTGGATCATTATGTTATCATTACCCCCTTCCTATTGGTCATCTAGTCAAACCATTACCACTGCAGAATAACTAGGCATGGCTCAAGGTACAGCTACAAGAGCACAAATGTCACCAACTGACCTCATATCTTTTTTCACTGAAGAAGCCCAGCACTGTGCCATCAATCATGAGCACTCAAAAGCAGCTGAATCAGTGCTTCTGGCTCATACCAAATGAGAAAAGAAATCAACCTCAAAAACAAAGTCAATTCCCAAGTCAAACCCTGACCACTATTGTGACAATTGCAACCGGCAAGGTCATCTTAAAGCTGACTGCTGGTCCAAAGGTGGCTGTAAAGAAGGACAAGATCCTAGGTAAAAGAAGTCAAAAAGGGCAGACAAAACCCATGATGTGGTAGCTGCTGTTGATACAAAGCAAAACAATGAAGATTTATTTGCTTTTACCTGCACATCTGATCTCTCAGCTGCTGCAGACACCTTACAACTACCACAAACAAGACTTGGAGCATGTATTGACAGTGGTGCAAGCAGCCACTACTGCCCTGAGTGGACACAAGTTCTTAAACTACCAGCCTATCACTGGTAGAAGCATCATTGCTGCCAATGGTCATATGCTTAAAGCTTTAGGAATAGGCGATATGCACATAGAGCTTTCTAATAGAACAAAGACAACACAAGCACTTCTCAAGGATACCAATCATGCACCTGAAATGGCCTTTACGCTGAATTCTATCGCTAAGTTAGATCAAGCTCAATGTACAGTAACTTTCCAAAATGGAATGTACACCATAAAATACCCATCTGGAAACACCATGGTGACAATCTCCAAATCTGATAGACTCTACAGATTGGCCCCTACTGACTCACCAAAACTGGTCAACTATGCAAATATTGCATTGGTTAAAATGTCCTTAACAGAGGCACATTGAAAGCTTGGTCATATATCTCATGCAGCAGTCAAGCATGGCATCTCATCTGGCCAAATAACTGGCATTGAACTTGATTCCAAGTCTAAAGCCGAATTTTGTGAGACTTGCACTAAGGCCAAAGCAACATGACTGCCATTCCCAAAGCAGTCACTCACTTGTGCTACTAAATATGGTGAACATATACACTAGGACCCCTGGGGACCAGCATTAGTCCAAAGTCTAGGCAAGAACTCTTATGTTGTGGCACACATCAATGATGCAACCCATGAAACTAGAATTTATTTCCAGAAAAGGAAAAGGGAAACATGTCATTCATACTCACTAGATAAGGCCTATATTGAAACCCAGACCAGTAACCACATCAAAGTGTGCAGGAGTGATTGAGGTGGTGAGTTCCTTTCAAACGAACTCACTGACTACCAGGACTGTCAAGGTACTATACATAAGCTTATTGTCAGGCCTCGGTGATACTGAAGGTACGGTCAGGAACGAGCCAAGTCCTGCAGGCCAGTTGGGGTGGCTTGGCTTCAATGTGCTTGTGCATTGTGTCCTGCCTCCTGTGCATGCCACTCATTTGTGATAGAAGAGATGCTAGAGAGGATGCCAAGGGTGTCAGCCCAAGTGGGGACTGTTGGGTGCAAACTAGCATCTCACCCCTGAGAGGTCAACCTCAATATATTGTATTATTATATCGATTTTGGTATCAAACAGTGCGCTTTTGAACTCTTTATTTTTCTCAATTTTATTTGTATTTTCATCCTCATTATTGAGGAAGTTATTCTCATTCTATTGTGTACGCTACTTACGGGCGCTTGTCCACGCACGACGCGACTAGCGTGGCCGGCTCCCTGGATTTGGAACCGGCAGCCTGGCTCAAACCTGCGATAGGGTCAAGGGCTGGCTGCAAGGTATATGCGGGTGAGACACAACCCGCGCAAAGCCTCCCTCCTCAGTTATTGACTATACTGAGGAGGTGAGTTGTATAATATTATGTACAAAGCCTCAGGGCTAATTTCCTTTTTATTTCTTTTGTAAGATAAATAAATTAGGTATATTTTCGAATATACATCTGAGTTATTGACTATACTGAGGAGATAAATAAATTAGCTGCCTAGAAAATTCTTCAATCCTACTGTATTTGCTCATAATCCCATCAGGGACTTCTGAACAGAGGGAGGAGAGCAGGAAGGTGTAAACCTGGTTGATACTCAGACTGAGGAACTATGTACATGCATTCACTACTTATATAGGCTAAGAGGCAGAATGTAGAATAAGGGTGGCATAAGACATAGAGAAAAGAATAAGGTATGGAGACCATGTGGAAGTATTGTCCACAGCGATCTAGAATAGAACAATATGATGTAAAGGAGAATAAGACAATGAGATTTGACCGATAATAAATGAGTAAGGGTGTGAGGGAAAGTAGAACAATAGATGGTGGCTGAATATAAAATAATAGGGCCTCGACCAAGCGATAGATGAACAGTGAATGCCTGAGGGTAAACAAGCAGAGGGAAGGATAGGGAATAGAAGAATAATGAGAATAGAAGGGTGGGTAGGGGTAATGAACCAAATGATGAACTGAATGTACTAAGCTGAGACTACACACTGGTGAGGGATGATATGGGTAAGGGTTGGTTGGATTTGCTGAGTAAATCAGAGCACAGTATCATGGACTTGACACTTATAGTTCATGAATCTCCACCTCAGAATGGTACAGCTGAATGAGGAATGCATATATTGAAGAAGCATGCACACTACTACTTGCATCAGGTTTGCCATGATTCTTATGGAAGGAAGCTATGAAGCTATAAAGCATTCAGCATGGTTACAAAACTATACACTCACTAGATTGAAAAACCTCATGAGGCTAGATATGGAAAAAAACCCACCTAGCTAGTATTCAAGAGTTTGGTGTGGCTGCATATGTCAAACAACTAGATGCTGGAAAGTTAGACACACATGCTCAACTAGGACATTTTGTTGGATATGATCAAATATCCAAAGGCTTCAGAATTTTACTGGCCTACCAAACACTCAATTTCAGTCAAACATAATGTTGTTTTCAATGAAAATGACATCTCTTACAGTATCAACTGGACTTGTTCCAGGTAATGCTGTAAATGAGGGGGAGACTGATAAAGTCATTCAGCACATACAAACTCATCACCATTCAAAATCCAGTGACCCACCTTCTGAACTACCAATTCCTTCATCTGATCACTGTGACCTACTCCTTAAACCACTATCTAATAAACCAGAACCAGACCTGGCTGATGACATTGCCAATCAAATAGAACCTGGTCTTGCATGCCATCCTAGGAAACCTAAGAGAGCTTACCAGCTCATGCACAAAGAATTGACAGCTGCAATAGCACATGCTGATAAGCAATCGACCAACTCAACTGAAGACTCTTATATTGAATATGCCTTAATGGCTTCTGATTCTTCAATGCCTAATTCCCTCAATGATGCTCTCTGTAGCCCTGACTGCAACCACTGGCAAAAAGTACTCAACTATAAAATAGATCAGCTAGAAAAACTTGGCACTTGGATTATTGAAGACTTACCAAAAGGGCAAACCCCAATCCTTTGTACCAAGGTCTTGAAAGAAAAATGCAGTTCAATAGGCAAAATAGAAGCTTACCAAGTGCACATCATTGTAAGTGGACACAAGCAGGTGGAAGGAGTCAATTATACTGAAACATTCTCGGCTGTAGCCAAACTCTCATCCATCAGAGTTGTCCTTGCAAATGCTGCCTCACTCAATTGGGGGATTCATCAAGTTGATGTAAAGAGTGCCTACCTCAATGCCCTACTTAAAGAAATGGTTTATATGACTATTCCTTGAGGAGTAGAGAAGCCTGGGCAGGACAGGAAGGTGTGTAGGCTTCTACAGTGGTTGTATGGTCTTAAGCAGGCCGGAAGGGGTTGGCACCAAGAGTTAACCAGGGTCTTCACTCAAGAACTGGGATTCTGTCAGACCTCAGTAATGCCGAAGATGTGGGTGGGGAATGGCCAAGTCCTGCAGGCTGGAAGTAGTGGCTTTGGCTTCAACGTACTCATACATTGTGCCCTACTTTCCATGCATGCCACCAATTTGAAACAGAAAGAATACTTGGAGAGTGCCAAAGGTGCCAGCCTGAGTAGAGAACTTGACAGGAGGAAGGGAAGGTAAAGGGGCCTAAGCCTAGTTGATACCCAGAATGAGGAAGTATGTACATGCATGTCCTACTTATATAGGTTAAGAAGCAACATGTGGAATAAGGAATGTGGGACAATAAGGTATGCAGAGCATGTGAGGGTATTGTCCACAATGAGTAAAATTAGAATGAAGGAATGTAAACAGGGATAGGACAATGGAAATGGAATAATAGGAATGTGGCCAAGGATAGGACAATAGGGAGTGTCTGACTATAAAACAATAGGGTTGTGGCTGAGGATAAAACAAGGACAGGATGTCCCAAGGTAAGGCGGGTCAAGGAATAAGGAGTAGACAGGGTAGGATGAATGGGGCAGAGTGGATGAGAGATAGGGACAAGGAATGTGGATGGTAGATGTGCCAAGCTGAGACCAGCATACCAAGTAACTTGCATGCCGCATGGGCACTTGTACGTGGATGTAGTCTGGCTGTCCAGTTGGCACTGCCAAATTTATCAGACACTTGGTACATGTACTTGACAGATTCCAACACTCAGAACTTGATCAATCTATATTCAAACTCAAAGCCAAAATGGAACATATGATCATTGCCGTAGCTATGGATAACATGCTTCTTACTTCTAACTCACCCACACTGGTTTCCAAGCTGAAAAAGGACCTGGCATGTTCTTGGAGAATCTCAGATATGGGAGAAGCCCATTGATATTTAGGTTTTGAGATCAAGTGCAAGTGCAAGGCACACACGATTTCCATTAACCAAAGCACATACTTACAGTCTATGGTGAGAAAATTTCACCTAGCTGATGCAAAGCTGGTGTCAAGCTTCGGGTACTGATGGACTTCGGGGCTCCCAAAAGGTCGGGCAGACAATGGCCAAGTCCTGCAGGCCAAGAGTAGTGGCATTGGCTTCAATGTAATCATGCATTACACCCTACTTGCCATGTGTACCACTGATTTGCAACAGACAGATACTCGGGAGGATGCTGATGATGCTGGCCTGAGTCAAGGACCTAACAGAGGGGAAGAAGGTATAAGGGCCTAATCCTAGTTGATACCCAGAATGAGGAAGTATGTACATGCATGTCCTACTTATATAGGTTAAGAAGCAACATGTGGAATAAGGAATATGAGACAACAAGGTATGCAGAGCATGTGGTTATTGTCCACAATGAGTAAAATTAGAATGAAGGAATGTAAAACGGGGATAGAACAATAAAGGATAGAATAATAGAAATGTGGCCAAGGATAGGACAATAGGAAGGAAGCAACCAACTATAAAACAATGTAGCCATGGCTGAGGATAATACAAGGATAGGAAGTCCTGAGGTGAGGTGGATCGAGGATTAATGGGTAGTTATGATAGGGTTAATAGGTAGTGAGGGGCCAAGAGTAGACGTAGGATGGGGGTGAGGATTGCAAACAGTATGTATACCGAGCCAAAAACCGATGCATCGAGTGACTTGTATACGGCTACTAACAGAATGTCTGGTTGGCACTGCTGAGTTACTGGACCCTTGGTACATGTACTTGACAGCTGGTCACAACCCCAATGGAGCCAGGCATCGTCCTGAGTAAAGAACAGGCATCTCAGTCTGTATGACATACCATATGCAGAAGCTGTCAAGTCCATGATACCAAGCTCAAGTTCACTTGGCAATACCGACCAAATGACCCTTACCATTTAATCTCACACCAGTGACAAGCCATTCCTCACCAGTATGTGGTCTCAGCTCGGTACATTTGGCACATCATTTGGTTCACTCTCCCTACCCCATCCCCTCTATTCTTTATTATTCTTTCATCCCCCATCCTTTTCCTTATCTGTTTCCCTTTGGGACAATTGCTATTCACTTATTATTCGGTCACAGCCCTATTGTATTATGTTTGGCCAATTTTCCATTGTTCTATTCTCACCCACTCTCCCACTCTCCCATAATTCTCAGCCATATCTCATTATTCTATTCTCGTTTACATTCCTTATTCTATTCTTGATCATTGTGGACAATACCTCTACATGATTCTTCATACCTTATTGTTCTCCATTCCTTATATCGCCCTGTTCCACATCTCGCTTCTTAACCTATATAAGTAGCAAATGTATGTAGATAGTTCTTCATTCTGAATATCAACTTGGTTTACGTCTTCTTATCTTCCCTCCTCCTGTTTGAAGTCCCTTGCTTGGGCAGACACTCTCGGCACTCTCCCAGGTCTTTCTTCTGTCCAAATTAGTACCATACATAGAAAAGCAGGGCACAACACACAAGTACATTGAAGCTAGCACCCCAATTGGTCTGCAGGACTTGGCCAATTCCCATCCACACTATTGGCATCACTGATACCTAACAGAAGCCATTGGTAGTATACTTTGTCCAGCCATGATCTTATGCCTGGACATTGCTTTTTCTGTAGGTACACTTGTGCAATTCATCCATAACCCAGCACTCATTCACTGGGAAGCACTCAAGCATGTAATTGTGTACCTAAACACTACTAGTAGGGAATTGAAGGGAAATGAGCTCTAATAAATTAGTGTAACTTGAGTAGGAACACAAGGGATTCACAGACTAGACAAATTAAAACTCCTCAGTGTGGTCAAAACACTCTTATTTGATAGAAACTACCTAGACAAATTAAAACTACAAATGATTAGAAGAGGCACATGGATTGTAACTACTTTTGCTCACCTCCTCAGTGTGGTCAAAACACTGAGGAGAGGGAGTACGCGAGTGTGTCTCAGCGATACCCCTAGCGATCGTTTTGCGTTCAGCGCATCGGTCAGCCAAAAGACCGGCAATGACTGGAACGTGAGAACGCATGCGTAGCCTCGACGCGGAAGCAAATTGAAAATGGATGCGTCGATAATTGTACAAAAGATTAAGAAAAAAGAACCGCAAAAAATAACCTAAAAATACAGAAAAAATATAGAAAAGTATTGTGAATAGTTTTAAATGATTTTAATCGAAAAATAAAAGGAAAAATGAAGACTTAAGAAATATTTGGCTTGATATTGGGGTAATTGACCCAACAGGAATGGCATGGGTTAGGCCAACCCACAGGGGTCACCGGGTCAGGTGTCCTTGGGTGCAGGTGCAGTGTTATGAACTGACTCAGACCACTCTCCGGAACACCTTTCCGAGAACCCAACCAGAAAACCATGGCATCTGACCCCGACATTTTCCACACTTCAGAAAACAAGGTTCCACACTTAGATAACCCTAAACGATGCATACCTTGCCCCTTGTTTTAGACCCTTGTATTTTTCCCGCCCCCTTGTCCTTAGATAGTACAAGGACACACATGTATATAAACCACTAGTCGACTGGACTATTTGCCAGTACGAATATCGAATTAGTTCTGCGTCATAGTTCCAATTCAGTTCCAGTAACTCTCCGACTTTCCGAAATTAGGGACAGACAATTGAGGAGGGCATAACACATAAGTTGAAGCCAGTCCCTGCGACCTTGCACCACTCGAGCGACTAGTCGATCTACCTAAACCGCAAACAGTCCAAAGACCCGCGCACCCTTACCCTTCTGTCCTTCCATCCAAACTGACCTCTGTAATCCGACACCTGGAAAACATGGAACTCCGAAGGATGTCGGAAGTCCTCAAAGTAATTGTAGGACACTAGCCAAGTGCTGGATATGTGATCTTAACAGTATATTTGTACTCACACTCCTGATCGTCATGAGAAACAAGACTCAGGCCCGACTACTATGAAGCCTCACTAGGCCCTTCCTCCATCACATGCCCATCTCTCGGAACCACCCACCACCCGTCAGATCCAAAAACCCCACACCTCAGAACCCCCTGGATCACCCTAGTAACGTGACAAACCTCATCAGAGCAATCACATTACTAGCAAACAGCCTCTCAACCTCCAAGAAAGCGACCCCTCCCATGCAAATCTGGAGCCCGGTCCCCTTCGATGGGTCCGACCCAAGTAAACTACAAGCCTTTCTAGTACAATGCAACCTAATCTTCCAAGATTGCCCTGATGACTTTAGTTCCAACAGCTCCAAGGTGACCTACACTTTGTCATACCTAACCGGGACCACCCTAGACTGGTTCGAGCCTGCCCTCACCAATCACGATGAACCCTCCTGGTTCTACGACCACAATAAATTTGTCTCCGAAATAAGAAACAATTTTGGCCCCCACGACCCAGAAGGGGAGGCCGAAACTGACCTCGAGAAACTCCACATGCATGACAATCAATGCATCACAAACTATATGGTCGAATTCAACTGCCTTGCCGCCCGCACACGCTGGGACAACTCGGCTCTCTGCCACCAATACTACAAAGGGCTACCCAGAAGAATCAAGGACGAGATATCTAGAGTAGGAAAACCCCCTTCCCTAACACAACTCCACCTTCTATCGCAAACCATCGATGCCCGATACTGGGAATGGAAATCAGAGAGCAACACAGAAACAAGCCAGACGCCAAACAAGCAACAATCGCCCAAACTTGGCACAGACGGAAAACTCACCACGCAGGAACAACAACGCCGTCTTGAAAACAACCTCTGTTTCTTTTGTGGGAAGGAAGGCCACGTAGTAAAAGATTTGCCCACATCTCCAAGATGGAAGGAACCCAAACCTTCCAGCTTCTCCTGTCCAATCTGGACAAAAACAAAGACAGTCCCATAGACCTAACCAATGTTCCAGGCGAATATCACGAGTTCAAGGACATCTTCAGTAAAAAATGAGCCAACACCCTGGCCCCACATTGGCTCTACAACTTAAGAATAGAACTCGACAAGGGAGCTTCCCCTCCCTTTGGTCTGATGTACTCCCTGTCAGAGAGTGAGCTAAAATCACTGCGAGAATTCATAGACAAACATGTATCCATGGGCATTATCTGTCCATCCCGGTCGCCAGGAGGAGCACCCGTCCTATTTGCCAGGAAGAAGGACGGTTCCCTCCGACTATGTGTCGATTTCAGAGGACTCAACAAAATCACAAAAAAAGACCGGTACCCATTGCCCCACATTTCGGACCTACTCGACAGACCCCACAAGGCCAGGATCTTCACAAAGATAGATCTACAGCATGTCTATCACCTCGTCTGCATCCGAGAAGGAGACAAATGGAAGACCGCTTTTTGCACCTGATATGGATCCTTCGAATAGTGTGTCATGCCCTTTGGACTAAGCAACTCCCCGGCAGCCTTCCAACGCCTCATGAACGACATCTTCTCTGACCTACTTGACATATCAGTGCTGGTCTACCTGGACAACATCCTAGTATACTCTGACAACCTTGAAGAACATAGGAAACATGTACGCGAAGTGCTAAAGTGCCTCCAAAAAAACCACCTGTATGCCTGTGCTGACAAATGCCAATTCATGCCGACACCATGGAATACTTAGGATACATCCTGTCCCCGAACGGCCTCACCATGGCTAATGACAAAATCAAAGTAATTCAGGATTGGCCAGAACCATGCAAGGTCAAGGACATACAGTCCTTCCTCGGATTCGCAAACTTCTACAGGCACTTCATCTTCAACTACTCCGACATTATGATCCCGCTAACCTATTTGACACAGAAAGACACGCCATGGAATTTCACTGATAGCTGCAGGACATCTTTTGAAACCCTCAAAAAAGCCTTTACAATGGCCCCTGTGCTGAACCAATGGATTCCCGGTTCCCGTCTCATCGTTGAGACAGACGCCTCTGACTATGCCCTCGCAGCCATCTTATCGACAGTCTCCCCGACAGACAACAACATACATCCTATCGCTTTCCACTCTTGGACGTTCACACCACCGGAGCTAAACTATGACATGCACGATAAGGAGCTACTTGTGATCTACGAGGCTTTCAAAACTTGGTAACACTACCTAGAAGGGTCCCCCGACCCTATCGATGTAGTGACGGACCATAAAAACCTGGAATACTTCTCAACAACCAAGCTCCTCACCTGCCGGCAGGTCCATTGGTCAGAATTCCTCTCACAGTTCAACATGATCATCTGCTTCTGCCCTGGATACCTCAGAGCCAAACCGGATGCACTGACTAGACGATGGGATGTCTACCCAAAGGAGGGAGGGAACAGCTATGCCACGGTCAACCCCCACAACCTCCGACCCATATTCACCACGGAACAACTGGTCTCATCTCTTTGGGCCACATCACTATACCTCCCTACGCTCTGAGCAGTCACAATAATGGACACGGAAAGGCTTCATAACGACATCTGCACAGCAACCCAGAGCGACGCAGAAACATCGGGAAAGTTTGACAACCCCAATGGGAAATGGTCAGCCTCACTGGATGGCCTCCTCCTTCTCAACCAATGCATCTATGTGCCCAACAGCGGAGACCTCCGCCTATGGGTCCTGCAGAACAAACACGACCACCCCATTTCCGGACACATCAGGCAAAACCGAACACTAGACCTTGTTAGACAGGAATACACCTGGCCCAAACTCCGAAAAACCGTCAAGTCCTACGTCAAATCATGCACGACATGCATGCGGGCCAAATTGCAAAGACATCGGCCATATGGCCTCCTGAAACAGCTGCCAGTCCCTACACAACCATGGAACTCTATCTCGATGGACTTCATTGAAAAGCTACCCCTGTCAGCTGGTTTCAACTCCATCCTCGTCATTGTGTACCGACTCACTAAGCAGTCCATCTTCATCCCCACCCATGACACCATCACGGCACCTATCCTGGCCAAATTATTCGTGCTCCACGTGTTCTCCAAACATGGGGTGCCATCGCACGTCACTTCAGACCACGGAATGGAGTTCGTGTCTGCTTTCTTCAGGTCCCTGGGAAAGGCCTTGGATATGAAACTGCACTTCACCTCTGGTTACCATCCAGAGGGTGATGGCCAGACGGAGCAAATGAACCAAACCCTGGAGCAGTACCTCCAGGTATACTGCAGCTACCAGCAGGACAACTGGGCGGACCTCCTCCCGATCGCAGAGTTTGCCTACAACAACGCCCCCAATGCCACGACCAGTATCTCTCCCTTCTTTGCCAATAAAGGATACCACCCGGACATCACTTTCCACCCCAAACGAGACCTGGCTTCCTCCAGGGCTCGTGACTTCGCGGTGAACCTAGACGAACTACACTAGGAACTCAGCAAAAACATAGCCACCACCCAACAATGGTATGCTGCCTCCGCAGACCGACGATGCACCCAAGCACCGGAAATCAAGATCGGAGATTGAGTCTTCCTCAAATTGGACAACATCTGGACCCGAGACCATCCCAGAAATTATCTGAGAAATACCTAGGCCCCTGTGAAGTCATACCTCAGGTGGGACCAGTATCCTACACCCTCCGTCTCTCAAAAAATATGCGGTCGATCCACCCTGTCTTCCACGTATCCATGCTAGAACCATCAACCCCCAACTCCTTCCCCAGTCGAACAGTACCCCCTCAACCACCAGTCGAAATCGATGGGGAACTGGAATACAAATAGCAGAAATCCTGGATTCAAAGATCGACTGACGCCACGGCTGTCAACTCAGATACCTAGTTAGATGGGCAGGGTATAAAGGAATGGAAGAAGAAACCTCTTGGCTTCCCACAACAGAGTTGGCACATGCTATGGAAGTAGTCTCCGACTTTCACCGTGCGTACCCGCTCAAACCGGGCCCGTAGAGGCAAAAACACTACCGACCAGACACCATAACTTATCGAACATTAAAAGCCATTTTAATCATTCAAGCTAGATGCATACTAGAGGACAGGATCCTCAGACACTTCACTGTCATTGGGAACCATGAACCCCGTGAGTGACACACCCAACCCAGGCTCCACCCGACCCTTAACTACCGACGACAAAAGGGATGAGAGACGCATGATCCGCACCATCTCCTCCAGACGGTTTCCCATCAACAACGCCGAAACGTCCAAGCGACCCCCAGCCACCTCCATAGCACCTTGGGATTGGACTGCCTCCTCCCGGACCCGGTCCAGAAGAGTAACAAATGTGGAATTCTGATCGAAAGCACCCAGGTCCTCCGACCCCAACAACAGTCCGCCAGGTGCATCAGCAGACATGGCCACAAGCCCCAGGTGTCGAACCCACTGAGCCAACAGCCGGGTCTCAAGATTATTAAGGAAGGGCTCTCGTTCGGAGCGACCACAGGAGATGCTTCCAGGAGGCTGAGGGATGGGGACTTGCCCAGGCTCTTACAGGAGGGAGAGGTTATCTCAGAAAAGGAATGTCCGAGGAACCCGCTTACTAGAAGGGAAACCATCTCCGATAGCATGAGCCCAAAGAACCGCCAGTTTATCCTCGATACTTCTCAAATGCCATATGGCCCTTTCCAGGACCACCTGGGAAACCACCGGGGACCCCCCATTCAGGAAAGTTCGGGAGGAAACCTGAGAATTTTCCGTCCATTGCAAACTTGTGTCATCCATTGAGGGAAAAACGCCAACCCTGAGGAACCCCCTTTTATAGGCAAACTGTCAGGAGTCGGATACTGACGGACTTCGGTACTGCCGAGGGGTGTTGTCGAAAGGTCGGGCGGACTATGGCCAAGTCCTGCAGGCCAAGAGTAGTGGCTGTTGGCTTCAACGTACTCGTGCATTGCGCCCTACTTGCCATGCGTGCCACTGTATTTGCAACAGACAGATACTCAGGGGGATGCTGAAGATGCCGGCCCGAGTTGAGGACTTAACAGAAGGGAAGAAGGTAGAGGGGCCTAAGCCTAGTCGATACCCAGAATGAGGAAGTAAGTACATCCATGTCCTACTTATATAGGTTAAGAAGCGACATGTGGAATAAGGAATGTGGGACAATAAGGTATGCAGAGCATGTGGTTATTGTCCACAATGAACAAAATTAGAACAAGGAATGCAAAGCGGGGATAGAACAATAAAAGACAGGATAATAGAATGTGCCCGAAGATAGGACAATAGGAGGTGCCAGACTATAAGACAAGGCTGGTAACCGAGGATAGTACAAGGACAGGAAGTCCCGAGGTGAAGCGGACCGAGGAATGTGGATGGCAGATGTACCGAGCCGAGACCGGTGTATCAAGCGTTATGCATGCTGCGTGGATGCTTGTACATGGAGATAGGGTGGTTGTTTGGTCGGCACTGGCGAATAATCGGGACCTCGGTACGTGTACTTGACACAAACGGATACTGGTGCCTATAAGCTACAAGGTGCCCATGAACACTCCCACAATCATATCTGCCTTAATCACCACTTCAATGGACATAGGACCTTGAGGGCTCGGCCCTAAAGGGGGGATACTGTTATGAACCGACTCAGACTACTCTCCGGAACACCTTTCTGAGAACCCAACCGGAAAACCACGGCATCCAACCCCGACATTTTCCACACTTTGGAAAACAAGGTTCCACACTTAGAGAACCCTAAATGACGCATACCTTGCCTCTTGTTTTAGACCCTTGTATTTTTCCTGCCCCCTTATCCTTAGATAGTACAAGGACACACATGTATATAAACCACTAGTTGACTGGACTATTTGCCAGTACGAATATCGAATTAGTTCTGCGTCATAGTTCCAATTCAGTTCCAGTAACTCTCCAACTTTCCGAAATTAGGGACAGACGATCGAGGAGGGTGCAACACATAAGTTGAAGCCAGTCCCTGCAACCTTGCACTACTCGAGCGACTAGTCGATCTACCTAAACCGTGAACAGTCCGAAGACCCGCACACCCTTACCCTTCCATCCTTCCGTCCGAACTGACCTCCATAATCTGACACCCGGAAAACATGGAACTCCAAAGGACATCGGAAGTCCTTAAAGTAATTGTAGAACACTAGCCAAGCGCTGGATACACGATCTTAACATGCAGGTCAAGCTGAGAGCACCCACAACCTAGCCCAACCCATGGTGTCACACATGTGCATACGACATACACATGCCACACATGCAAACATATAACACCAATGTGCTGCATGTGCCTTATGTGTATGTGTATGACATGCACTTGCTGCACACAACCAACACCTATTGACCCATGGGAAAAAACCCATGGGTTGATGGGCTAGGGCTTCCCATGGGTTGGGTGTGGGTCACCCATGTTTGACCTGTAGATGACCCATGCCATTCCCTAACTACTAGAGACACCTGGCTTACATTTGGAGGAGCTGACCTTGGGAATGTCAAGACATACTGCAATGCTGATTGGGCTAGTCAAGTATACTGACATTCAATTTCTGGTTTTTCTTTCCATATGGGGGCAGGGGCTGTGTCCTGGAGTTGCAAGAAGCAAAACCTGATTGTGCTAGAGAGCACAGAAGCTGAATACATCACCCTTACACATGCAGTGAAAGAGGCAGTATAGCTACACAACTTCCTAGGCAAGATACATAGGTTAGACCAGGCTTCAGTTGTTATCAAATGCAACAACCAGGGTGCAATTGCTATATGGAAAGATAACAAATTTCACATGCAGACAAAACACATTGAGATATGATACCATTACATTCAGGAGTGTGTAGCTAATGGGAAGGTTTTTGTGGAGTATGTCCCTACTGCAGAAAACATTGCTGATGTATTTACCAAACTGCTTGCAAGATGGAGATTCAATAAGCTTGCCACCAAACTGGGACTTGGGTCTGGCTGAACGGTCTCACTACCTAACATACCCAGCATTGCTCGAGGGGGAGTATTGAGGATAACAAGGGACACCACTTTTTCTTTTCTTTCTCCTTAGGATGCATTAGTCATGACACATATACAAGCATCTCAGTCTCTTGGCCACACCTGAGATGTGAGTATCTTTTGTTAGAGTGAGCAATGGTTATGCTTAGTCAGACCTGCAAGTGGTTGTGTTGTCTTAACGAGCAACCATCACTCGTAGGCATGTGCAAGCTCTGTACTGAGTGGTTGTGTTGTCTTAATGAGTGATCATCACTCGCAGTGTGCTTTAGTGAAATATAGATTGCACTTTTAATAGGTTATGGGCCCCGTGTTCCCCTAAGCCACACACCGAGTCACATTGTTCTGATCAATCAATCCCTAATGACAATATCCAATTATCAACAGCATCAGATACCATCTGAGCTTACCACTCTGTAACTCAAGCTAATTGATTCCTCACAGGACACTGTCCATTTCATCAACCTCAATCAGAAACCCATTCATCTTGACTCTAAAAAAAGGGAGATCTTGTTTTGTACATATGGACCACATCATATTCATCACCAAATTAAATGTCAGACTCAACCACCAGACCTCCTTCCAACTGACTCTCTGCTAAACAATTCCAAGAATGGAAGGCAGAGTGCAATGCACAATTTTTGTCACTTAATGCCAGATGCATTGTGCTAGGGACTGAAGTGGCACCTACTATTCTTACAAGTGGTGCAGATGTGGAGTACAATCAGCACTGTGATTCATGGCAGGCAAGACAAGCAAAAGTGGCTGGGTATATCCTTGGTATGCTAGATGTCATGCACTGAGCCATCCTTGGGACCACTGATGTTGAAGATGCAAAGGCTTTATGGGACAAACTCCTTGCACACTTTGAATCAAAAACCCCAGACTCCCATATGCTTGCTATGTGATGACTCATGAACCTCAAGAAGGGAGAGCCCTCATTTGAAAATGAGACCTTTACAGAATGGGGAGATCGAGTTCTCAATGCCAGGAATGCCATAAAGAATGTTATCCCTGCAGGGGCTGCTAGTACCAGCTACACTGCCCTTGATCTCATTGATGACCTCATTGTCAATGCCATCTCACTGGGACTCAGTGACACATCCATGGATGATCGCCTCCAGGATTAACTCACCTTTTCTTCAACCATTAATGTCACCGATGCTCTAAAAATCCTTGAGCAGGCAGATAATCTCATTGCCAGCAAGGGGGCAACTTCATCTCCTGCTGCTCTATTAACAAGATGAGGAGACCAAAATTGCCACAATGGTGATCATCCCAAACACTGCAAACTCCATCCTCAAGCAACCAGCCATGACTTGAAGGACTGTTACATATATAAAAGGCAACTCATTGAAGCTGAAGATGAGAAGTTGAAGAAAAGAAGGAAGGAACAAAGCGAAGATGCCAAGAAGGCTACTCTCTCTTCTTCTTCGGACAAGGATGATGATGATGCACCAGCTCCTAAAACCAAAGTGAATATGGCCTGAGCCAAAAAGTCAGTCTCTCAAGCAACCAAGTTCCACCAAAATGTACTTACATGACTTGGAACACCGATTCTGGGGCAACCAGGCATATGACACCTCATCGTAGTTGGATCCGTGATATGAAACCTGTCTATATTGTCATCAGGCTTGCAGATGAGAGCACCGTTGTGGCAAAGGGCAAGGGACATGTTATGTTCCAACCAATGATTGATGGTTGGCCAACCCAGTCTGTAGTTATCAATCGCATATTGTATGTACCCCAACTTGAACACAATCTATTCTCTATCTTTTCTGTTACTGAAGGAAGCAATGTCAAAATCTCTGCCAAGGGGAAGAAGATGAGCTTCTCTCAGAATGGAGAAACTCTCCTTACTGGAACGATTCAGAAAAGAACAGGATATCTTGATGGATATACATTGGAGAATAAAGAAATGGTTTTTGTAACTAAGGTATCATGAGATATACTCCACAGAAAGCTTGGACATTCAGGAAGGGACAACTTGAGACTCTTATCAAAGAAGATCTTGCAGATGGTCTTATCGTTGAAAACACCATTCCCATTCCAGATGTCTGTGAACATTGTATAGCAGGAAAGCAACACCGTGATCCATTCCCAAACCTTTCCTCTCATCGCTCTTCTGAACTTCTTGGACATATCCATAGTGACCTCCATGGCAAACTCTGTCCAACTCCTAGTGGATGCAAATACTGGATTACTTTTATAGATGACTATAGCCATTACAAACAGGTCTACTTCCTAAAGCATAAAAGTGAAGCCTTTAATGCATTCAAAGAATATATTGCTGAAGTTGAGTGGAAACTTGGTGTCAGGAGTCAGATACTGACGGACTTCGGTACTGCCGAGGGGTGTTGTCGAAAGGTCGGGCGGACT
>QLPG01004926.1:0-19059 GCA_003314385.1 Gomphus sp. MG54
AAAAGGTGTGGGTGGTTGTGGGGGTTGGTATGGTTTAGTGGGAGTACGGGCCATAACAGGGGGTAATGTCATGATTTCTCTACTCCTCTATCTATTGCTTGTTATTGGACTCCACTACTCCGCTAGACCATATGTACAGTTCTTAGGTAATTAGTTAAAGTTTAGTCTTGAGCTGGTCAATACACCCACAAGTATCATTGCTCAAATCCCTCTTCCACTCCCAAGTATTGAAGCTCTTGTTGTTGCTGACATCCAGTCCTCTTTGCCTGAAAGAAGGATGGATCATTATGCCTATGCATCAATTTTCTTGGGATAAACAAGATAACAAAGAAGGATTGCTACCCCCTTCCCTGAATCTCTGACCTCCTGGATAGCCCCTGAAAGGCTTGAATATTCACCAAGATAGATCTCTGACATATGTACCACCTAGTACACATCTGAGAAGGTGATGAATGGAAAACTGTGTTCTTCACATGCTACAGATCCTTTGAGTGGAGTGTGATGCCCTTTGAACTCATGAACTCCCCAGCTGCCTTCCAGCACTTCATCAATGACATCTTCTCTGACCTCCTAGATCTGTCTGTACTAGTGTATCTAGATGACATCCTCTACTCTGACAACCTAGAGGAACATAGGAACCACATCAAAGACACCTCCGAATGAACCACCTGTATGCCCGAGCAGATAAATGCTCCTTCCACACTGATACTGTGGAGTACCTTGGATACATCCTCTCCCCCAATGGCCTAACCATGGCAGACAACAAAGTCAAAATCATTCAGGAATGGCCCAAACCCCAAAAGATTAAAGACATCCAGTCTTTCCTTGGCTTTGAAAACTTTCATCAACACTTCATCTTCAACTACTCTGACATCACAGTTCTGCTAACCTGTCTGACACAAAAAGACACTCCATGGAACTTTACTGAGAATTGCAGAACATCCTTCAAGATGCTCAAAAAGGTGTTCACTATGGCCCTGGTCCTCACACAGTGGATCCCCAGATCCTGACTCATTGTTGAGACCAATGCCTCAGACTACACTCTTGCTGCAATTCTGTCCACCATATCACTGATGGACAATGAGATCCACCTGATCACCTTCCACTCCTGAACCTTTACCCCCCTGGAACTAAACTATGACATGCATGACAAGGACCCACTGGTGTCAAGTATCGATAGTGCCGAGGATACAGGTGGGGAGCAGCCAAGTCCTGCAGGCCGGTTGGAGTAGCTTGGCTTCAATGTACTCGTGCATTGCACCCTACTTTCCATGCATTCCACTGATTTTGGGACAAATGAGATACTTGGGAGAGTGCCAAGAGTATCAGCCCAAGTAAAGGACTCTAGACAGAAGAAAGGAGAGCAGGAAGGTGTAAACCTAGTTGATACTCCGACTGAGGAACTATGTACATGCATTTGCTACTTATATAGGTCAAGAGGTGGAATGTGGAATAAGGGTGGAATAAGACATGGAGAAAAGAATAAGGTATGGAGACCATGTGGAAGTATTGTCTACCATTTTCTAGAATAGAACAATAAGATGTAGATGAGAATAAAACAATGAGATATGACTGATAATAAATGAGTAGGAATGTGAGTAAAAATAGAACAATAAAAGGTGGCCGAATATAAAACAATAGGGCCATGACTGAATAATAAATGAATAGTGAATGTCCCAAGGGGGAACAGGTGAAGGGAAGAATGAGGAATGAAAGAATAATAAGGAGTAGAAGGGGTGGGATGAGGATTGTAAATCAAATGATAAACCCAATGTACTGAGCCAAGACCAAGTACTAGTGAGGAATGACTTGTCACTGGTATGTAGGATTAAGCGGTAAGGGTTGTTTGGTTGGTACTACTGAGTGAACTGAAACTCAGTATTGTGGGCTTGACAGTGTGTGAGGTGGGTTGGTAACCTTTGCCTGAGTGATTTTCATCTAGGCAGAAGGGTTTAGTGTGGTCAACGGTTAGATTGGCCAGGACGATGGGCTGACCTGGGTTCAAGGTGGTTCAGGCAAGGGTTCAGGGGAGGGCAGAGTGGAATGGAGGAAATGGGGAATGGAAAAAGGAACGAGTTTTGGTAGAGACCAAAAGAGAAACAGATCAAGATGGAAATAAAAGAACAAAAAAAATTTCAGGAGAAAGAAGGCATGCCAGAACCCTTAGTCAGGTTCTAGAGGCCATGGGCCTGGTTTATCAGGGTAGGCAAGGTGGAATTCCACTACAATCTCAGGAGTGTTCCCAAGCTTGGTTGCTGGTAACCAAGACTTCTCATCCTCAGTGCCTTTGTAACAATGAACCAGGTAAAAGAGGGGACAGGGCCTGCATCATTGGTCAGTTTTTGAGTCAAGGATTTGGGCTATCTCATACTTGATTTCTCTATTGATTTTGACAGGGGGAGGTGGAAACTGAACTCAATCGGGTATGGTGTTAGGGGTAGAGGGTTCAAGCATTGAGACATGGAAGACCAGGTGTATTGCCCACATAGAGTTAGGCAGATAAAGAGTATAGGAATGAGTGCTGACCCAAGCGATTACCTCGAAAGGGCCGAGAAATTTCTCTGCCAGTTTCTTGGAGGGTTAAGTGGTGCAAAAAAACTGAGCTTTGACAAATACTGTTGATCTGATGGGAAAGTCAGGAGTGGCAAGTCTATAGGAGTCTGCCAAGACTTGATATTGTGATTGAGCATGACTGATTTGCTCTTTCAGAGCTTCATGGAGTTGATTTAGGTCTACAGCACATTTGTGCACTTGAGAGGAGGTGAGATCATGTTTGGGGTATACAGTGAGATTCAGGTGATGTCCCTTGTTAGCAAAGAAGGGAGAGATGCCTGTGGTAGCATTGGGAGCATTATTATAGGCAAATTTGGCTAGTGGCAACAATTCTGGCCAGTTGTCCTGTTGGTAATTGTAGTAGACTTGAAGGTACTGTTCCAGGGTCTGATTTACACATTCAGTTTGTCTGTCAGCTTCTGGGTGGTAGCCTGAGGTGAAGTGTAGACACATGTTGAGAGCTTGACCAAGGGACCTGAAGAAGTGGGAGATAAACTCACTTCTGTGGTCAGATGTTATGTGACTTGGTAAACCATGCCTGGAAAAGACATAAAGTACAAACAGTTTAGCCATTTCAGCTGAAGTGATTGTGTCAACTGTAGGAATGAAGATACTTTTTTGGTGAGTCTACAAACTATTACTAGTATCAATGTAAATCCCAAGGACTGAGGGAGTTGTTCAATGAAATCTATAGAGATGGAATTCCATGGACATTTGGGGATGGGGAGTTGCTTTAAGAAGCTGTAGGGTTTGTGGCACTGTGATTTCAAATGCATACACATGGTGTAAGATTTGCAGAAGTCGGTGACCAAGGTGCATACACCTGGCCAAGTGTATTCACAGTGGACCAGGGCTAGTGTTCTGTTTTGACTGAAATGTCCCAAGAGAATGTGGTCATGCTTGTATTGTAAGATGCATAATCTGAGGTTGTTTGAGTTAGAGACTGTCAAGTACACCTACCGAGGTCCCGATTATTCACCAGTGCTGACCAAACAACCATCCTACATCCATGTACAAGTGTCCACGCAGCATGCATAACACTTGGTACACCGGTCTTGGCTCGGTACATCCACCATCCACATTCCTCGGTCCGTTTTACCTCGGGACTTCCTGTCCTTGTACTATCCTCGGTTACTAGCCTTGTCTTATAGTCTGGCACCCTATTGTCCTATCTTCAGACATATTCTATTATCCTGTCTTTTATTGTTCTATCCCTGCTTTGCATTCCTTGTTCTAATTTTGTTTGTTATGGACAATGACCACATGCTCTGCATACCTTATTGTCCCACATTCCTTATTCCACATGTCGCTTCTTAAACCTATATAAGTAGGACATGGATGTACATACTTCCTCATTCTGGGTATTGACTAGGCTTAGGCCCTTCTACCTTCTTCTCTTCTGTTAAGTCCTCGACTCGGGCCGGCATCCTCAGCATCCCCCCGAGTACCTGTCTGTTGCAAATACAGTGGCACACACGGCAAGTAGGGTGCAATGCACGAGTATGTTGAAGCCAACACCACTACCCTTGGCCTGCAGGACTTGGCCATAGTCTGCCCGACCTTTCGACAACACCCCTTGGCAGTACCGAAGTCCGTCAGTAATCCGATGCTTGACAGAGACATAGATCTGGTTGTCTAGTCAAAGGAAACCATCTGAGGTTTGCGACCATCTTGGGTTTGGCATTTTGGGAGTGCTGAAATGGGGCATTGCTGTGGGGTTGGTTGGGAGGGCTGAACATATATTAGAATTGAGTTTTTCTGAGTCCATAATGATACTTGCTTGTAAGGTCAGAATGATGAGTTGAGTAGCTCGAAGGGATCCTACTAATTGAGTAGTTGTAAAAATTGGCCGAAGGTTTTGAGGGTTGATGGTGCCATAGCTGCTACCCCTCTCTTTGGGTAGATGTCCCATCATCTAGTTAAAGCGTTGGGTTTTGTGCCAAGTTTGCTGGGATGGAAACAGATTGTGATGTTGAATTGCCAGAGAGGTATTTGGACCATTGCACCTGTCTATGGGTCAAGATTTTAGTAGTGGAAAAATATTTGAAGTTTTTGTGGTCAGTGATGACATCTATGGGGTTGGAAGAGCCTTCCAGGTAGTGCTGCCAGTGTTTGAATACCTCAAACATTGCTAAAAGTTCCTTATCATGAACATCATAGTTTAGCTTGGGAGCAGTAAAGGTATGGGTGTGAAAAGCAACAAGATAAATCTTGCCTTTGTGATTTATAACAGAATGAATGACCACAAGGGCATAATCTGAAGCATCAGTCTTCACAACCAAAGGTCGGTTGGGTTCCCAGTGATGCAGGATGGGTGCCAAGGTAAAGGCTGTTTTAAGCAGGTCAAAGACTTTTGACAGTCCTCAATCCATGCCCATGGCATGCCTTTATATGTCAGTGGGGTGAGGGGTATAGTAATGTCTGAGTAGTTGAAGATAAAGCAGTGGTAGAAATTGGCAAAACCCAAGAAGGATTAGATGTCCTTGACTTTCCTTGGTTCAGGCCATTTGCAGATAGTTTTGACCTTGTCATCAGATATGGTGAGGCCATCGGTACATAGGATGTAGCCGAGGAATTCAACTGTGTCTTTATGCCATTTGTATTTGCTGGCTTTGGCGAATAGGCCATTTTTTCTGAGCTGATGAAGTACTTCTTGAATGTGTTTGTGATGTTCTTCAAGTGAATCTGAGTAGATTAGTATGTCATCTATGTAGGCCACAGCACAATGGTCAATCAGATCACTGATAATGGCATTCATAAATCTTTGAACAGCTACAGAGGCATTGGAGAGGCCAAACAGCATGACTAGCCATTCCTAGGACCCATAATGGGTCTTGAATGCTGTCTTCTATTCTTCTCCCTTGGCAATTCGGATGAGGTGGTACATGTGCTGAAGGTCAAATTTTGTGTAGATTTGAGCTTTTTGGGGGGTGTCTAGGAGGTCAGTGATTAGAGGGAGAGGGTACTGATCCTTCTTGGCCACTTTGTTTAGTGCCCGGAAGTCAACACATAGCCAAAGGGAGCCATCTTTCTTTCAGACAAATAGAAATAGTGGGCAGTGCAGAGAGTGGGAGGCTCTAATGAACCCCATGTTCAGGTGTTCATCAAGGAATTTGCAAAGGGTTTCTAGTTCTGACTGAGAAAGCAAGTATAGTGGTGGATGAGGCATCTTGGCACCATCTTCTAGGGTAATTTTGAGGTCATAGTGTCAGTGGGGTCCTAGAGTGTCAGCTTTTGTTTTACTGAAAACATCAGCGAATTCATGATACTCTTTTGGGATGTTTTCCAGATTGACCAGGTCGAGGGGAACAGATAGAATGGATGAGATCTTGGCTAATCATGCCAAAGCAGCATCAAT
Organism: Gomphus sp. MG54; assembly: GCA_003314385.1. Lineage (NCBI taxonomy): Eukaryota > Fungi > Basidiomycota > Agaricomycetes > Gomphales > Gomphaceae > Gomphus > Gomphus sp. MG54. The sequence continues at coordinate 5,912 of QLPG01004926.1, forward strand.
GGCCGAAAGGTCCAGATGGAAAAATTGCAAACTTTCTAGTTTTCAGGCACATGTAAAGACAGCTCCATTGACTATGGCTATTTGTGGAGCTTCTAATTTTGGAGAGAATCCTGGTTGAGGCTATGGAGCAGCAGCAGGTGCTGGCTGAACCAAAGCTGTCAGGATGCACCTAGGGTCATTAGCAGTTTTTCAGAACATAATACTGCCCAATACCCAATCAATCAATAGATTGTAGCAGGTAAGCCAGTTGTGACCAAGTACTACCGATACAGATGAATCTAGTGATGTGACATATAGATGGATGGACTGTAAATGTTCTGACAGAAATTTGATTAGCAGTTCTACAGATTCAGTAATGACCAAATTAATAGTGCTATCAAATAATTTAAGGGGAATTGAGTCAACAGAAGTAGTAGGGATTTTATGTTCCTAAACATAGGAGGATTCAATGAAGCGGTGAGTAGAGCCTGAATCAATTAGGCATTTAAGAGGGGTCACTAGGAACTCAGCACCAAAACAGAAGATAGAGGGGTTATCAAAGAGTTAGGATTAAGAAGGGCAGAAGCATTGAGCTTAACCTCAGTACTAGCACTTGCTGAGTCAATGCAACTCCTGGTGTGCTGGGAGGCCAGAGAGTTGCTGACTAGTTTTTTCACTCAGCCACCTCAGCTGATTCTTCAGATTTGATGCCCAAGGTGCTAGTCACCTTGTAGGTAGCAGATCTAGATTGTGGGGACATAATCATAAGAAGTAAGAGGCATGGAAAGTAGTGTGAGTCTGAGTATACTGTCAAGTAATGGTAGTGCTGAGGATATGGGCAGGGAGCATCCAAGTCCTGCAGGCCGGTCGGAGTGGCTTGGCTTCAATGTACTCGTGCATTGCACCCTACTTTCCATGCATTCCACTGATTTTGGGACAAATGAGATACTTGGGAGAGTGCCAAGAGTATCAGCCCAAGTAAAGGACTCTAGACAGAAGAAAGGAGAGCAGGAAGGTGTAAACCTAGTTGATACTCAGACTGAGGAACTATGTACATGCATTTGCTACTTATATAGGTCAAGAGGTGGAATGTGGAATAAGGGTGGCATAAGACATGAAGAAAAGAATAAGGTATGGAGACCATGTGGAAGTATTGTCCACAGTGATCTAGAATAGAACAATAAGATGTAGACAAGAATAGAATAATGAGATATGACCGATAATAAACAAATAGGAGTGTGAGTGAAAATAGAACAATAGAAAGTAGCCAAATATAAAACAACAGGGCCATGACTGAATAATCAATGAATAGTGAATGTCCCAAGGGGGAATGTTGGAACCAGGGACTAATGAGTCATTTATATATATATTCTACACCAACACTGCAATATCTCCCCCAGCCATTTCCAGATCAGGACGCAACTTCACACTGAAGTTATATACGTCATGAGAAACCTACTGTGATATTCCCATGATTTTAGAAACTGTCAAGCCCCCAACACCAAGCTCCGGTTCACTTAGTAGTACCAACCGAACAACACTTACCTCTTAGTCCCACACAACAGTGACAAGGCATTCCTCACTAGTATGTGGTCTCGGCTTGGTACATTTGGCTCATCATTTGGTGCACTTTCCTCATCTCAGCCCCTCTATTCATTGTCATTCTTTCATTCCCCTTCTTTCCCTATAACTGATCCCCTTTGGGGCATTTACTACTGGCCTATTATTCGGTCATGGCCCTATTGTTTTATATTTGGCCACTTTCTATTGTTCTATTTTCACTCACTCTTTTGTTCTCAGTCATATTTCATTGTTCTATTATCATCCACATTCCTTGTTCTATGCTTGATCATTGTGGACAATACCTCCACATGATTCTTCATACCTTATTGTTCTCCATTCCTTGTGCCACTCTGTTCCACATGCTGCTTCTTAACCTATATAAGTAGCCAATGTATGTAGATGGTTCTTTGTTCTGGAAATCAACTAGGTTTATGCCTTCTTGTCCTCCCTTCTCCTGTCTAAAGTCCTTTACCTGGGCCAACACTCTTGGCACTCTCCCGGGTATCTCTTCTGTCCCAAATCAGTGGCACGCATGGGAAGTAGGGCGCAACGCACAAGCATGTTGAAGCCAAGCCACTACTCCTGGCCTGCAGGACTTGGCCACTCCTCAGCATTCCCGGAGCCTGACAGGAACACATTTTCCATGATACTGTCTACCTGGCCCCATACCTACCCCAAGGGCCAGCTCACCTCATCTGGACACTTTGGGAAGGGTATACACTGGCATGTGCTATTCCATTCAGTCTATATCTAATTCTATTCTATTTCTATCACTTCCCCTGTGAAGTTTTCCCTATATCATTCCCACTACATATATGCGGATGTACCATATGTACGGCCGCATTAGGCCGGCTTCTAACTTCACTCCATGAAGTTTTCACTTATAAATGAAACCTATCTTATATAAAGTACTAGTAGTTTGTAGTAGTATAACAACAAATTACAATTGTAGTTCTTCCCCCACCACACTAGCCATTAGGCTACAACTATAAATCCATCACTCGCGCTGACCGAAGGTTAAGCACCGAGTGCAGTTTCCTACTTAGGACTAGAGCACCAACTACTCGTCGTACAGCAAGGCTGGGTCACAGTTGGGTTTCCAACACAAACATATTATATTATACTACTGTCAAGTCCACATACCGAGACCCATCCGCTGGCAGTACCAACCGAGCAACCATCCTATATCCACGACCAAGTGTCCATGCTGCATGCATAACACTTGGTGCGCCGGTCTTGGCTCAGTACATCCGCCATCTACACTCCTCAGTCCGTCTCACCTCAGGACTTCCTGTCCTTGTACTATCCTTGGTTACAAGCTTTGTCTTATAGTCTGGCACCTCCTATTGTCCCATCCTTGGACACATTCTATTATCCTGTCTTTTATTGTTCTATCCCCGTTTTGCATTCCTTGTTTCAATTTTATTCATTGTGGACAATAACCACATGCTCTGCATACCTTGTTGTCTCACATTCCTTATTCCACATGTCGCTTCTTAACCTATATAAGTAGGACATGCATGTACATGTCTCCTCATTCTGGGTATCGACTAGGCTTAGGCCCTTCTACCTTCTTCTCTTCTGTTAAGTCCTCGACTCGGGCTGGCATCATCAGCATCCCCCCAAGTATCTGTCTGTTTCAAATCCAGTTGCACGCACAGCAAGTAGGGCGCAATGTACAAGTACGTTGAAGCCAACGCCACTACTCTTGGCCTGCAGGACTTGGCCATAGTCCGCCCGACCTTTCAACAACACCCCTCGGCAGTACCGAAGTCCGTCAGCATCTGACGCTTGACAGCAGGGTCGATTACCTTCTTCTCACCACCTCTTTTGGATGAGACTGTGGGTGGAAGGGGCAACAAATGAACAAAACAGGCACTTTACCAAACAAACAAGGACTTGGCCATAGTCCACCCAACCTTTCGCCAACACCCCTCGGCAGTACTGAAGTCCATCAGTACCTGAAACTTGACAACTACTAGATATTATATCTAACTTGTGGGAGGACCACAAATCTATAAACCGATGCTTTGGTGCCCAGGCCAGATTCCCGGTACGGAACCTAAGCGTAGAGTAAACCCGGGACTCACCTCCCAGTAGAATTGCCTTAGAGCAATATATTTCCTAGTGATAAATACTATAGAAATCACAGGAAAACCTAGGAAATCATTTCCCTCATTGTCCCACTGACTCTCCGATATTATAGCGTGGGAAAACCCCAGGAAACCCTATCTGCCAGACCCATCTACAGATTAAAAGTCTCAAAGGCTTTTACAGATTAATCTACAGGGAATGGGTGAAGGGAAGAATGAGGAATGAAAGAATAATAAGGAATAGAAGGGGTGGGATGAGGAAAGTGAACCAAATGATGAACTGAATGTACCAAGCCAAGACCAAGTACTTGTTGAGGTGAAAAGAATGACAAGACTGGGGATTGAACCCAGGGCTATAGCAAATATAGCTATGGTGTTAACCACTACACCATCTAGTCCACATGGGTAACCTTTCAGGATGACTCATATAATGAAGACCACTTCATGTTGAGTGACAGAGCCCTAGTTAGTTATCAGATTGTCAATACTACTCATAGAGCTCTGTGTTGTCTTAGAAATACATTAAGACTCATGAGGTATGAATAGTATGTGGGATTAGACAACCCAACAGTACTAGTGAGGAATGACTTGTCACTGGTGTGTGGGGATTAAGCAGTAAGGGTTGTTCGGTCAGTACTACCAAGTGAACTGGAGCTTGGTATTGTGAGCTTGACAATTGGCCATCTTTGAAGTATTCAAAACCTGGAGACACAACCTAGAACGATCAGCAGACCCAATCAACATCATCACCAACCATAAGAATGTAGAATATTTCTCTACAACCAAGTTACTCACCCATTGGCAGGTCCAATGGTCTGAATATCTCTCTCAGTTTAACATGGTAATCTGCTTCTGACCAGGCCGCCTTGGTGCCAAACCCAATGCATTCACTAGATGATGGACGTCTACCCTAAAGAGGGGGGAAGCAATTATACTAAGATCAATTTACACAATCTCTGACCGGTATTTACAATGGAACAACTCATATCGTCACTTTGGGCTACCTTCCTATACTCACCAGTCATCTGAGCTGCGATGATCATGGATATACAACAACTCCACAAGGACATCCAAGCCTTACTCCAACAAGCCCCAACAACCTTGGCTTGGATGGACAACCTCACCGATTGATGGACCACCTCTGAGGAAGGACTTCTCCTCCTCGATAAATGAATCTACATCCCTGATCATGGAAACCTCCAACTCTGAGTCCTACAAGACAAGCACAACTATCCAATCTCTGGACACTTTGGCCAGAATAGGACATTGGAATTCATATAAAGAGACTATGTCTAGCCTAAACTCCAAGAATCTGTTAAATCCTATGTTAAGTCTTGCACCACTTGTATGAAGTCTAAGCCACAGAGACACCATCCCTACAGGCTGCTCAATCAGCTACCAATCCCCAAATGACCATGGAACTCCATCTCAATGGACTTCATAGAGAAACTGCCCACTTCCTACTTCAAACACCTGAATGACTAGTTATACCAACCAGAAACCACAACTGACCCCCACTCTAAGTCTGTGACACTTCACATCTGCTTTCCATCCTCTCTGTTCCCATCCTTGGAATCTCAACCCCCTTATAGAACCCTTTAAAACCTATGGAATCCTCCTGGTAGCCTTATCTTAAGCGCCTGACATGCAGATTTAAAATTAGCACTCCACCCCTCTATATCAGTTATATTTTGCCACTGCCAATCGAACTATGGCATCTTGCCTCCCCTTCAAACAACACTTATTTATTGAAGAGGTGGTGGTTGATGATGACATCAAATACATAGACAATGACAAAGGCAACCAGGAACTTCACTTGGTAGAGGATGAACTTGGCTTGGTACACTCTTATAATGGTACCAAGGCTGAGGAACAGCCTCAACAAGAATGGCAGGCAAACATGTCTGAATCCCCTGGCACCCCTATAGCCATGCCTCCTCAACCTACAACTGCACCTCTATGAGCCAGGCAACCTCCCCAAGCGAGGCAAGCTCCACAAGCAAGGCCAGCTCCTCAGGCCAGGCAAGCTCTGCATGCCAGGCAAGCTCTGCATGCCAGGCAAGCTCTGCATGCCAGGCCAGCTTCCCAGGCCAGGGCCTCTCCTGGCCTAGCCAACAACAACAATGACCTTTTAAATACAATCCTTTAACTCAACAGAATGGCCTGACAACATTATCAGGATGGTCAAGCTGCCAGAATTTGCAAGCCAGAACCCTTTGATGGGATGGACCTGAAAAAGCTAAAAGGTTTTATCTTTTTTTTTGCAGAATTAACTTCTGCACTTGGCCCAATTTGTTTCCCAATGATAGGCAAAAGGTCAACTACATACATGGTCTCCTATCTGAAGGGAACAGCATTGGACTGTTTTGGGCCATACCTCACCAGCAACCCAAATATGGAACCTCATGGATGAGTGGCTTAGAGCTATTCATCAATGAGCTGCAGATCAACTTCAGCTCATGGGACAAACAAGCTGATGCCAAGCTCACCCTTGAGAGGCTGACTATGCATAATCATAAAGAAAGTAGGTTTTTTTGTAGAATTTTACAGGTTCTTGGCTCTTGTTGATTACAACAACAATGCTCTCTTCTGAAAAGCATATACAGCTCTGCCAAAGCACATGAAAGATGGCCTCATCCACTTTGACAAACCCCACACCCTTGATGACCTCAAAACCTTGTTCAAATGATCAACATGAGGTATTGGGAATGAAAGGCAGAACAAGCTCAGGAGAGTAGCAATGAGCCAAATAAAGATTTGAAATCAGACAAGTCTGGCAACAGATCCACCCAGGACAACCACCAGCAAGGTAACAGCAATGACAACAGTAGCAACAAGGACAACTCAAATCAACCAAAGGGCAAGGACAACAAAACTCCTCAGCCAAACCAAGCCAAGTATATAAAGAATGTTAGCAAGGATGGCAAGCTCCTCCCAAAGGAACAACAAAGATGCATGGACAATAACCTGTGTCTCCTTTGCACTGCCAGTGATTACAAAGTCACCAAATACCCTAAAGCAACCAAGGCCCACATGACTACAACACCCAATACCACCTCCCAGGCAACTAAAGTCTCGGACGCCAAAGCTAAGGAATTAGCCAAGGTGCCTGAGAACTAGTCAGCCATCCGCTAGCCTCTAAGCACACCAAGAGTCGTGTTGACTCAGGAAGTGTCAGTAGTGAGGTTTAAATCAATGCTTCTATTTTCTTTTCCTCCTCTTTAATAATTTTTTCTATTATCTGATTGGGTTCCAAATTCCTTGGTAACCTGCCTGTCATGCTTGATTGATTCAGGATCCACTCATAGTTTATTTAATTCTTTTCTGGGAATATAAAAAATCCCTGGTACTTCTATTTATTTCCAAAATTCCCTTAGAATTATTTTCATCTAGTACTACTAATTGGGTGACTAATGAACATGTAGTTGCATATGTCTGCTAGATTCCCATCAGGACAATTTCAGTCTGCCCATCCATATGTCATGTCACTAGATTTGTTGGTCAGCAATACTTGGTCACAACTCACTCATCCACTGTAATCCATTGATTAAAAGGGTATTGGGCAGTATTACATTCTGAAACACCACTAATGTATTTAGGTGCATCCCGATGGCCTTGGTCCAGTTGGCATCTGCCGCTGCTCCAACAGCCTCACCCAATATCCTCTTCTATAAGCTGGAAGCTCCACTAATAGCCACAGTCAATGCAACTGCCTTTGTGTATGCTTGTAAACCAGAATGGCTGGCAAGCTTTTTAGCTGAGACCTCTCCATCAATGGCACCCATCAGTACATTCAGCCAAGGTCTCTTCCATCCTGTTTTATCCACTCTCACTTCATCTGCTACATATACCCACATTATATGACATTACCACTCTTTTCGATAAGCTTGGCTTGAAGCCAATAGGTTAACTAGATGATGGGATGTTTACCTAAAAGGGGGGGTGGCAACTAGCTAGAAACCCTTCAAACTACACAATTTCCCCTCCCAAATACATTTAAGCACGGAGTGCATACTTTCCTATTTAGGACTATGACACCAGCTACTCGTCGTACAGCAAGGCCGGGTCACAGTTGGGTTTCCAACATCATACTATTATATTATACTACTAGTTATTATATTTACTTTGTGGGGGAACCACAAATCTACAAACCGACGCTTTGGCACCCACGCCGGATTCCCGGTACAGCACCTAAGTGGAGAGTAAACCTGGGACTCAGCTCCCAGTAGAATTGCCTTAGAGCAATATATTTCCTATAGATAAATACATCTAAAATCATAGGAAATTCTAGGGAACTATCCCCCTCATTGTCCCACCGACTCTCCAATATAATGGCGTGGGAAAACCCCAGGAAACCCTATCTGCCAGACCCATCTACAATGAATACCTAAAAGCCTGCGTACACTGGTCCTTTTCTCTGGCGGGGTCTAGCGCAGTCATTTGGCACAGCTGGGTTAAGCTCTGTGACTTATGAGGCCACTATCTGACGTGTAATGGAGGATTTAAAATATAGAACATAGCATGACTATGCATGACCTGTGATGCAATGTGACCATGACCATGAGATGTCACGTATGGGCTTGAGATTGAACTTGTACTTGGACTTGAATACTAGAGTCTAGACTTCCTAGACTTAGTTGTGACTTGGACTTGTAGACTGACTTAAGACTTTAACTTGTGAACTTGTTATTACAGAGGTGAGCCAGAGGCCTTTATATACAAAAACCAAGCAATGATGCGAAATAATGCGAGAGGTTGGCTATGTCAGTTGAATGACAAAGCACGAGAACAAAGTTACAAAAGAGGAAACTATGGAGAAACTTTGGAGAAATGGTACAGCATTGAGGCTGCGTGAATAGGGGCTAGGGGCTATGATAGGGGGAGACTCACCAAAAAGGTAAGGATGATGAGTAACAATGAGAAAAGACTAACAGAATAAGAAACAGGTCTGAGTCAAGCCAAGAAAAGGGGAAACATATAAAAGAAACAATAAGGAAGTCCACCAATAAATGTCTAACAACCTTGTCTACTACTCCTGAGGGGCCTTAGGATGAGTCAGGGGACTGAGTCATCTTGGAGTATTTCCAGGTCACAGGCAACATATCTTCCACAATTTCTCCAGTATCCAATCCAAGGATAGAGGTCTGGGAGTAGGAGGACTAATGGGTATATGGTCGTGCACTCTCATTTTGTGTTTAAGAGAGAGTCGATTGGAGTGGGCAGGGTAATCAGGATGGGATGGTGCCCTGAACTCTGCCTTGTATTCCACTCTACTCCTATCACAATATGCTGGTCTAGACATCATACTAAGAAATATGTATGGTTCTTGGCTTTCTGGGAGATACACTGCATCTCCTATCGCATATGACTGAGTGTAGATTGGATGGGATCGTCTTCTGAGTGAGAAATGTGCTGGTGGAGGTATGCAAAGATAATGTTATGTTAATGGTTCTGCCTGGATATATGTGTCCTGGGTATTGTAGCATTGCATGGGCATGAGCTCTGAAGAAGACATGATGATAAATTGGGAGTCTGAAGATTGGAGGGCTGAATAGAATAGTTGGCTGTGTGATGTAGTCACAGTGAAGGTGATATGGGATGAGTGCCATCAGAGTCTGATTTAGAACATGGTTGAGATCAATCGCTTTACTGTCACCCTGAGTCTGCAACCAAGGTTCCTGTCAGGCCTCGGTAATGCCAAAGGTATGGGCAGGAACTGGCCAAGCGCTGCAGGGCAGTCATAGGGGCTTGGCTTCAACATGCTCATGCATTGCGCCCTACTTCCTGTGCATGCCACTGATTTGGGATGGGAGTGATGCTCAAGGGAATGCTGAGAGTATCAGCCCAAATGAAGGACTTCTAAACAGATGGAGGAGAGCAGGAAGGCATGAACCTAGTTAATACTCAGACTGAGGAACTATGTACATGCATTCACTACTTATATAGGATAAGAGGTGGAATGTAGAATAAGGGTGGCATAAGACATGGAGAAAAGAATAAGGTATGGAGACCATGTGGATGTATTGTCCACAGCGATCTAGAATAGAACAATACAATGTAAACAAGAATAAGACAATGAGATATGACTGATAATAAATGAGTAGGAGTGTGAGGGAAAATAGAACAATAGAGGGTTGCCAAATATAAAACAATAGGGCTGCGACCAAGTGATAATTGAATAGTGAATATACCAAGGGTAAACAGGCAAAGGGAAGGATGGGGAATAGAAGAATAATAAAGAATAGGAGGGTGGGGTAGGGGAAGTGAACCAAATAATGAAGCGAATGTACCGAGCCAAGACCATATATGTTAAATCCATGTGTTGGCGCTTAGCTAGAGACTTCCAGAAGGGTTTTTGGAGGGTTCTGAAAGGTTTCCGAAGGGGGAGTTTGTATTCCGAGGGCAGGGTAAAGGATCGGAATTGGGATCGGAATCAGGGCAGATGGAAGTCGGGAACGCCGGGGGTCTTGGGACTGTTCACGGTATAGGGTGGTATGGGTGGTTCGAGGTCGCAGGGACTTGGCTTCAACTTATGTGTTGTGCCCTCCTCGATTGTCTGTCCCTAATTTTGGAAAGTTGGAAAGTTTACCGGAACTTAATCGGAAACTACGACGCAGTACTAAGTTGATATTCATACTGGCGAATAGTCCAGTCGACTGGTGGTTTATATACATGTATCTAGTTCTTGTACTATCTTTTACCGAATAAAGACAAGGGGGGGAAGAGAGTACAAGGGGCAATATAAAACGAAGAACAAGGAGTGAGGTACGCGATGATCCTGCACGTCGTCTATCAAAGGAACGGAACCTTGACTTCAGAGTCTTTGGAGGTTCAGAATTGCGGAATCTTGGAATGATGTATCGGACATCCGGAAATCGGTTATTCAGACTTTGAGCGATCGGAAAGGTCCCAGAAATGGCACGGGTGGTTGTGGGGTGTAATGTGGGTTTGTTTGGCAGCATGGGCCATAACAATATACTAGTGAGGAATGATTTATTACTGGCATGTGAAATTAGCGATAAAGGTTGTTTGATCGGTACTACTGAGGGGTGTTGGTAAAAGGTCAGGCAGACTATGGCCAAGTCCTGCAGGCCAAGAGTAGTGGCATTGGCTTCAATGTACTCATGCATTGCACCCTACTTGCCATGCATGCCACTGTATTTGCAACAGACAGATACTCGGGGGGATGCTGAGGATGCCGGCCCAAGTCGAGGACTTAACAGAAGAGAAGAAGGTAGAAGGGCCTAAGCCTAGTCGATACCCAGAATGAGGAAATATGTAAATGTATGTCCTACTTATATAGGTTAAGAAGCGACATGTGGAATAAGGAATGTGGAACAATAAGGTATGCAGAGCATGTGGTTATTGTCCACAGCGAGTAAAATTAGAATAAGGAATGTAAGACAGGGATAAAACAATAAAGGACAGAATAATAGGACATGCCCTAGGATAGGACAATGGAAATGCCTGATTATAAAACAAGGCTGTAGCTGAGGATAACACAAGGGCAGGAAGTCCTAAGGTGAGGTGGACCGAGGGGTGAGGAGTAGGCATAGGATGGGAATGAGGAATGTGACCGATATGTGCATCTAGCCAAGAACAACTCATCGAGTGGTTTGTACTTGGTTACTGATGGAGTATTTTAGTCAGTACCGCTGAGTTACCGGATCCTCGGTACATGTACTTGACAGCACCTGCCTAAATACTGGCCACCCCCAAGTCCCCGGCACTTCCTGTCCATTTCCACCTTTCCATCCATGAATCTACCCTTGACCTCCTATGTCCTCAGAACCTCAACCCCCCCATGGAATCCTTTGGAAACCTCCAGAAACCCTTCCAGAAGTATTTGATTAAGTACCTGACACACAGATTTAACACACCTCTTGGTCCTATCTATTCCCTCTCAGTATCTGAAATCCAATCCCTACAAGATTTCATTGACAAACACCTCAACATAGGCTTCATTCAACCCTTATTTTCATTACACAGCACCCCAGTACTATTCATACATAAGAAGGATGTCTCCCTGTGACTCTGCATAGACTTTCATGGTCTAAACAGAATTATAAAGAAGGACTGTTATCCACTTCCCCTTATTTCCGACCTCTTAGATGCCCCAGAGAAAGCTCATATATATACCAAAATCAATCTCCGACATGCTTATCATCTCATTCTAATTGCCAAAGGGGACAAATGGAAGGCAGCCTTTAGGACTCATTATAGATCCTTTGAGTGGCTTGTCATGCTGTTTGGTTTATCTAATGCCCCTGATGCTTTTTAGTGCTTCATCAATGACATCTTTGGTGATCTATTAGACAATTGCACCATCGTCTATTTGGATGACATCCTCATCTATTCCAATGACAAATCCTTGCATATCAAACACATTTGCAAAGTTCTTCAATGATTATGCAAACACAACCTTTATGCTCAAGAAGACAAATGTTCCTTCTACCAAAAGTCAGTCAAATACCTCAGATATATCCTATCACTCAAGGGCCTCATGATGGCAGAAGTGTCAAGTACACGTACCAAGATTCCAGTAATTTGGCAGTGCCAATCGAGCAGTCAGTCTACATCTACACACAAGTATCCAAGCCACATGCAAGTCACTTGGTATACTAGTCTTGGCTCAGCACATCCACCCTTCACATTCCCTGTTCCCATCCTTCATCCACTCTTCCTCATTTACCAACCATTAATCCTACCCTGTCTGCTCCTTATTCCTTGACCCACCTCACCTCGGGACATCCTGTCCTTGTGTTATCCTCAGCCACAACCCTATTGTTTTATAGTCAGTCACTCCCTATTGTCCTATCCTTGACCACATTCCTATTATTCTATTTTTATTGTTCTATCCCCATTTACATTCCTCCATTCTATTTTTTGCTCATTGTGGAAAATACCCCCATATGCTCTGCATACCTTATTGTCCCACATTCCTTATTCCACATGTCACTTCTTAACCTATATAAGTAGGACATGTACGTACATACTTCCTCATTCTGGGTATTGACTAGGCTTAGGCCCCTTTACCTTCCCCCCTCTGTTAAGTCCTCTACTTGGGCTGACATCCTCAGCACCCTCCTGGGTTCATCTTGTTAAGGTGAAAAGAATGACCAGACTGGGAATTGAACCCAGGGCTATAGCGAATATAGCTATGGTGTTAACCACTACACCATCTAGTCCACATGGGTAACCTTTCAGGTTGACTCCTTGAGTGAAGACATGTGTGTCTATACAAGTTGAGTTCAGAGCCTTAGTAAGTTATCAGATTGCCAATACTACCTCATAGAGCTCTGTATGTATAACATCTTAGTTTGTAAGACATTAATTAGAGATATGAATAGTATGTGGGATTAGACAATCTAACACCTCCCCTTAATCTAGTACTATTCAGATCACCAACAGCAACCTGAGCATTGCGCCCGGGGCCCATAACCTGTTAAATTGAAAAAGTAAAAACTGTGTTATTATGTAAGCTAAATTCAAACTCAGCTCAAAACATCGAAG
>QLPG01004930.1:0-13365 GCA_003314385.1 Gomphus sp. MG54
TTTTTGTGCTTAGCTATCAACCACTAGGAGATCCCCAACGTATGAGAGATCCCCAACACTATGCCCCAAACTTTCACGAGGCATTCAAAACCTTAAAATTTTTAATCTCCACCTACTGGCTTCATGGGTTCAGCCGCTAAGGGGGGGGTACTGTCAAGTACATGTACTGAACATCTGGTAACTGGCAATGTCCACCAAGCAGTCAGACTATGCCCACGAACCAGTGTCCAAGCCATATGCAAGTCACTTGGTGTGTGAGTCTCGGCTCGGCATACCCACCATCCACATCCCTCATTCACTTTATCTCATTTAAGGTAGAAGACAAATGGTTTCTGCTATAGTCACATGACTCAAGCATGACATCCACCATTTTGTACAAGGATCTGGCAACATCGACAAAAAAATTATTCTAAAACCACAGATCAATGGCATAGAACTATATGTACATATTGTTGGTTTTACTTTTTGAAAAAATCACTATTGCAAATGTAGTATATCCAAACTTTCAAACATCTTTTCAAAATTCATAATCACATTTTTCAAGCAGTCTGACACTGTCAAAAATTTTTGCTCACAAAATTTTTGTGCTGATGTAATCACCTATATAAGGAAATATTCCATATATAGAGAGTCATTCCCACTGGTAATAGTAATAGTCTGGGGTGTCTGTTGCTGTCAAAAATCTACTAGAACATGCCTAAACTCAAGAGAAGCCGGACAGTGTCTAACCTTGGGACCTATGCCATCAAGGTTTGACCTTTTAATCTGTTCAGGATGAATTGTTGACAAGAATTTCCTTACAGAAGCAGAAAATTATGCAACCTGATTCAGATAGGGAGGAAGCCCAAAGCCTTTTATTCAGTGGAGATTTCTCACAAAGCCAAAATTCATCAGCATCCACTTTGTCTCTGCTGTCAGTAGACAATGATGTCCCAGTGCATGACCTCAATGGCCTTGAGAAGTGGCTTGCAAAAGGGAAAAAACAATTGGCAAAATTGTTTGGATCGCAAAACAGTGACAAAACTAAGCAATGGGGACCATACAAGAAAAAAGGCACAGTCCAATCCATACGGACACAACAGCACAATAAAAAGAAGCAACGGGACTGGACAGCAAAAATGCAGGATGGAGGTTTTGGTGATATATGTGTCCTTCTTGGTTCAAAGAAGCCACCTGCTCTCAAGAAAGTCGAAATAGATTCAGATTCATATCAAGGGAGTATAACATTGGATATCACAGATAGGGAAGAAGATGACATACCTATGGTTACCAAATTAATGGGACAGAGCGAGAGGAGGATAACCTGGGAGACATTCCTGACATTGTTCAGGACAATGTTGAAACTATCCCAAAGTGGACTCCATCGCAACCATTTACACCACCACCAAATCCTGACCTTGTCAACCTATGAATTTCAGATCTTAAGCAAATTCTGCAGCCAGAAAAGAAGACAGGTAATGGCTATATGGACCCAGGCTTTGATTACACACTTCACACATGCCTCGAACTAATGGTTAACTTCCTCCACATTTATCGCTTTAATGGATACCAAGGATGGATTGCAGCATCCAAGCAAGTGGCAAGCATTGCAGGCAAGAATCCAGAATGGATGGCAAGATGGCTACATGAGTGGACACACAATTTCATCAGTGATCTAACACACCTACTAGAACATAAATATGGGAAATTCAATTCAACAATTCTGGAGGATGAAGATCTGGCACAAGAAATGTGTTTGCACTTGCAATCAAAAGGCAAATATGTCTGTGCCATGGATGTGGTTCAGTTCCTTCATACACCAGAAATGAAGGAGCAGCTTAACTTGAAAAAGTCGATTTCTGAACGAACAGCATGCAGGTGGATGGCCAAAATGGATTACCGTTGGATGAAAGAGCCAAAAGGTTAATATAAGGATGGCCATGAAGATGTTGTTACTTACCGACAAAATATCTTTCTCCCATTTGTGGCCTCGATCTGACCCCATATGTGCCAATAGACCAAGGATGGCACACTTGAAACCACTTGGAAGGCAGCCAAAGGCCTGGATAAGCCTGTTGTAACCTGGATGCATGATGAGTCAAGCTTTTACGCACATGATCATTGTGTTCTATGTTAGGTTCACTCAAGCAAGAGTGCAAAACCATATGCAAAAGGTGAAGGGCTATCACAAATGGTTGCAGATTTTGTGTCACCAGACTATGGCTAGTTGCAAGCAAAAAATATGTGAGTCAGTTGCCAGCAATATTGTAAAGAAAACAACATGCTTATTGGCACAATGCCAATAGTTCAAGTGTGTACCTGGACAAACCAACTGCTGTTGCTGTCGGATTCTATTCAATGAACCATATTTTGTTGGGCAGAAATCCAAACTTGAGGAGCTTGTTGAATCACATGGGTACCAGATGATTTTCTATCCAAAATTCCATTGTGAGGTCAGCTTCATTGAACAATGCTGGGGATTTGCTAAGAGGGTGTATCGTGAGGTTCCTACATCATCATCAGAAGCTGATCTTGAAAGAAATGTTATTCTTTCTCTGAATGCTGTGCCTTTGGATTCAATGAGAAGGTATGTCATGCACTTATGTATCTGTCATACTCCCGTTGCATTTTATCCTGTTTCATTCAGTCATTGAGACTTGTTTCTCTCAGATTCTCCATAAGATCATTACAGTTGATGGATGCATATCAGAAAGGCCGCACAGGTAGTCAAGCAGCTTGGGTCAGTCAGAAGTACAGAGGTCACCATACCTTGCCAGATACTATTCTAGCTGAGTTGGACAAGGCTCATATTGTATAGTGTAGCACAATCACTTTTTCCAAAAAAATCACCATCTTCTATAGCAGAATACTTTTTTTTTCAAAATTTTTTGAATGATGAAAATTTTTGTGCTGTGACTGTGACATTGTCATGGTCACATGATGTAGCAGAAACCATTTGTCTTCTACCTTACCAACCATTAATCCTACCCCATCCACTCCTTATCCCTCGACCCACCTTACCTTGGGACATCCTGTCCTTGTTTTATCCTCAGTCACAGCCATTGTTCTATAGTTGGGCACTCCCTATTGTCTTATCCCTTGCCACATCCCTATTACTCTATATTTTATTGTTCTATTCCCATTTGCATTCCTTCATTCTAATTTTACTCCTTGTGGACAATACCCACATGCTCTGCATACCTTATTGTCTCACATTCCTTATTCCATATGTCGCTTCTTAAACCTATATACAGTAAGTAGGGCATGCATGTACATATTTCCTCATGCTGGGTATTAACTAGGCTTAGGCCCCTTGCCTCTTCCTTCCTCTGTTAACTCCTCTACTCAGGCCGGCACTTTCAGCACCCCCTGAGTATTCCTTCTGTCCCAAATTGGTGGCATGCATGGCAAGTAGGGCACAACACATGAGTACATTGAAGCCAGAGCCACTACTTCCGGCCTGCAGGACTTGGCTGTTCCCCATCCAACATCTCAGTATTCCCAAAGCCTGATCCACTGTTTCCTTCCCCTAAGCTCCTTGACCACTTGTATGCCCTCCTCTCTTCTCATCCCTTGTATGGCTTCCACTACTTCTGATGTCACTTCTCCTTTCCTTCCGCTGTGTGTCCACTGTCTCAACACTTCCTGCCCTGACTTGTTGTCTTGGTGTATCCTCCACAACACCCACTCTATTATTTCCTCTTTGGGTTTCACCACCTCTTCTGCCACCACCACCTTCTCTTCTCCTTCTCAACTTTCAAGGGTTGTTCTGGGATGATTTCAGGTTCCAGTTCTGCACTTTCTTCAACTGCTAGTGGGGTAAAGTAGTTTACAGATATACAGGGTGAGGAGGACATCCTTTTCATTCCTGCCCCTCCTCAAAATCCTCCTTTTTCAACATGTCCAGTACCTCCTTTTTCTCCTCTTTTCTATCATTGCTCTAACCTTCTGTATACCTCGAGGTTTGGGACAGTTTTGTGCTATGTGTCCTTGCTCTCTGCAGTTGAAGCATGTCATCACCCTCACTACCTTCCCTTGAGCCTGATCAATCTCCATGGCTTGTGGTCCCAAAGTGGGTGGCAGAGCAAGTGGCTGAGCTAGAGTAGAGTGTGCGTTCCTTGGAGCCTGCAATATCCTTCATCCTATAGTCCCCCTTTTCATTGCTTGGTATTCATGCAACTGGCTGTTAAAATGCAGGGCATATGACTTCCATTTGTCATATGTTGTTGGAATGGTCTCCAGTGTGTACATCTGTCCCACCACCTGTGGAAACAGGTTCATTTTGAGCAAGGCAACATATCCTTCATCATTATACCCTGCGTGTGACCTGTGTTTCTCAAACTCCACAAAGAACTCTGTTACCGGCCTTCTTCCTTGTCTCAGCTGCTTCAGATTTCGTTGAGCCATTTCTTTCTCATTTGGGTCATGGAATGTTATCAGTAGCTCAGTGCAGAATTCCTCCTAACTCTGGTAGCTATGTGTTTCTGCTTCTAGTTTCCCTATGACATGACTTGCCCACTGAGCCACAAACTTCACCTTCATATAGGACAAGGCAAAGTGGATCTTTCACATATGGTCCACTTTGAAATATGATGCATCGTCCTCAAAGTTCAGGTAGAGCTCACACAGGAAGATATCAATCTGCTCTGATCAGCCATCAAATGGTTCTGGTCTTGTAATTTTGCCAGCTGATGGGATAGAGGAGGTGGTTGTAGATGTCACCTGGGATATTTGGGCTTGTAGTGTTGCTAGGTGTTGGTTAAGATGGTGTGTCTGGTTGTTTACCATTGCAGTCAGGTCTGCATCGTTTTGCTGCAGGCCTGTGAGAATTTGTTGTAGAAGATCAACATCCATGATAGGGTGTGGTAGGGATATGTCATGGTTTCTCTACTCCTCTATCTATTGCTTGTTATTAGACTCCACTACTCCGCTAGACCATATGTACAGTTCTTAGGTAATTAGTTAAAGCTCAGTCTTGAGCTGGTCAATATACAGACAAGTATCATTGCTCATTTCCCTCCTCCACTCCCAAGTATTGAAGTTCTTATTGTTGCTGACATTAGCAAGACTATTATATCCCTACAACATCATATCATAGATGTTGATCTCCTACAACAAATTCTCGCAGGCCTGCAGCAAAACAATGCAGACCTGACTGCAATGGTGAACAACCAGACACACCATCTTAACCAACACCTAGCATCACTACAAGCACAAACACCCCAGCTGACATCTACAACCACCTCCTTTAGCCCATCAGCTGGCAAAATTGCAAGACCAGAACCATTTGACGGCTCATCAGAGAAGATTGATATCTTCCTGCGTGAGCTCTACCTGAACTTCCAGGACAATGCATCTTATTTCAAAGTGGACCATATGCGAAAGATCCGCTTTGCCTTGTCCTATATGAAAGTGAAGTTTGCAGCTCAGTGGGCAAGTCATATCACAGGGGAGCTGGAAGCAGGAACATGTAGCTACCAGAGTTGGGAGGAATTCTATACTGAGCTGCTGATAACATTCCATGACCCAAACAAGAAAGAAATGGCTCAACGAAAGCTAGAGCAGCTGAGACAAGGAGGAAGGCCAGTAACAGAGTTCTTTGTGGAGTTTGAGGAACATAGGTCACAGGCGGGGTATACTAATGAAGGATATGTTGCCTTGCTCAAAAGGAACCTGTCACCACAGGTGGTGGAGCAGATTGACACACTGGAGACCATTCCAACAATGTATGACAAGTGGAAGTCATATGCCCTCCATTTTGACAGCCAGTTGCATGAATACCAAGCAACAAAAAGGGGGACTATAGGACCAAGGGCATGGCAGACTCCAAGAAATCTACAATCTACTCCAGCTCAGTCATTCACTCCTCCACCCACTTTGGGACCACAACCCATGGAGATTGATCAGGCTCGAGGGAAGCCAGTGAGAGTAGTGACATGCTTCAACTGCAGAGAGCAAGGACACATAGCACGAAACTGTCCCAAACCTTGAGGTATACAAAAGGTTAGAGCAACGATGGATGGGTGGACAAAAGAGGAGAAAAAGGAGGTGCCGGACATGTTGAAGAAGGAGGAGTGTCAGGAGGGGCAGGAGTGAAAAGGATGTCCTCCTCGTCCTGGATATCTGTAAACTACTTCACCCCACTAGCAGCTGAAGAAAGTGCAGAACCAGAACCTGAAACCATCCCAGAACAACCCTTGAAAGTTGAGAAGGAGAAGAAAGAGAAGAGGAAGCGAGAAGAGAAGGTAGTGGTGGCAGAAGAGGTAGAGAAACCCAAAGAAGGAATAACAGAGTGGGTGTTGTGGAGGATACACCAAGACAAAAAGTCAGGGCAGGAAGTGTTGAGACAGTGGACACACAGCGGAAGGAAAGGAGAAGTGACATCAGAAGTAGTGGAAGCCATACAAGGGATGAGAAGAGAGGAGGGCATACAAGTGGTCAAGGAGCTTAGGGGAAGGAAACAGTGGATCAGATGAATCAACCAATCTTCGGTGATGATACCCACCACTGTTGAAACACTGACAGACAAAAGGGGATTCACAATTGAAGCACTCCTAGACTGTGGGGCAACAGGATGCTACATCGATGAAGGCTTTGCAACAGCCAAGTGTTTGCCAATAGAAAGACTCCCAAGACCACTGCCCGTCTACAATGTGGATGGAACCCATAATGAAGGGGGACCTATAACCCATACAGTAACCCTCAGAGTCAGGATAAAGAACCCCTCAGAGGTCTTCCCTTTTGCAGTTACCAATACTGGAAAGACAGACCTCATTGTTGGCTTCAACTGGCTTCAGAAGCATAACCCAAGTGTCAACTGGAAGACAGGAGAGATGACATTTGCCCAATGTCCCTTGGAATGTGGAATCTGAAAAGCAGGTGTAGAGGAGGATGATACAGGAGAAGAAGAGGAAGAACTAGAGGAGGGAGACCATATATTCATGACCCAGATATATGCAGAAGAGGAGGAAGAATGGATTGCCGGGACACACTCACAGAAGCTGGCAGAGGAGGCACAGAAGGAGAAGAAGAAGAAGACGGTGGAAGAAATGGTGCCAGCACACTACCTGCAAGAGTTTAGAGGGGTCTTCACAAAGGAGGGGTTTGACAATAACCTTCCTGAATGATGGTGGTGGGATCATGCAATTGAACTAAAGCCAGGGGCTGAACCATTCTCAAGAAAGGTGTACCCACTCAGTCTAGAGGAACAGAAGCAGCTAGACAAGTGTTTGGAAGAAAACCTGAAGTCAGGGAAGATCCAACCATCCAAGTCTCCTATTGTATCACCATTCTTCTTTATCAAAAAGAAAGATGGCAGCTTGAGGCCAGTGCAGGACTACTGACGGCTGAATGCAATAACAATCAAGAACCACTATCCACTGCCACTGATTTCTCAAGTGATCCACAAACTACGCCATGCATGCATCTTCACTAAGCTGGACATTAGATGGGGATACAATAATGTCCAAGTCAAGGAAGGAGATGAACACAAAGTAGCCTTTATCACCAACCGAGGCCTTTTTGAACCACTGGTCATGTTCTTTGGATTAACCAACTCCCCTGCAACATTCCAGACAATGATGAATGATATCTTCCATGAATTGATCAATGAAGGATGTGTCAGCACCTATATAGATGACATCATGATCTACTCGACAGACTTAGAAGAGCACAGAAGGACTGTCAAGCATGTCTTGGCCCTACTACAAGAACACAATCTCTAACTCAAAGCAGAGAAATATGAGTTTGAGAAAGAGAAGGTGGAATATCTGGGATTGGTGGTAAGTGAAGGGAAGGTGGAGATGGACCCAGTCAAGGTAGAAGGAGTGAGCAGATGGCCCGTTCCCAGGATGAAGAATAAACTGCAGCAATTCTTGGGTTTTGTCAATTTCTATCGTCGCTTCATCCAAGGCTTCGCAAGCATTGCCAAACCACTACATGAACTAACAGGGAACAAGCCATGGAACTGGGGAGCCGAACAGTTGATAAGCTTCCAACTCCTCATGGCAGCAGTAATAGCAGCACCAATCCTAGCCTTTCCAACAGATGAGGACCCGTTCCGAGTGGAAGCAGACAGTTCAGACTTCGCGAGTGGTGCAATCCTGTCACAAATGTAACAGAGAACCTGGAAACCAGTGGCCTACATGTCCAAAGCACCCAATGATGTGGAGAGGAATTATGATATACATGATAAGGAGATGCTAGCTATCATGCGGGCATTGGCAGAGTGGAGGCACTATCTGCAAGGGACAATGCAGCCATTTGAAATATGGATGGACCACAAGGACCTAGAATACTTCATGACAGCAAGAAAGCTAAATTGCTGCCAGGCCAGGTGGTCACTCGAATTGGCAGACTATGATTTTTTCCTGAAGCATCAATCAGGTTAACTCAACAAGAAGGCTGACCTCCTCTTGAGATGGGAAGACCATAAACAGGGAGTAGAAAGAGATAATACTGGAGTTACGGTGTTGAAGAAAGAGTTCTTCTGAGCAATAAGAGGAGAGCTTAGAGGAGAGGAGGAAGACCTGATAAAAAGAATCAGAAAGGCAAAGAACATAGAGATCAAAGTCAGAGAGAGGGTAGAGAGTGGAGAGAAGGATTGGAAGGAAGAAGAGGGGATCATAACGTGGGAAGGAAGGATATACATACCAAACGACAGGAAGCTTTAGGAGGAAATCATTCATCTACACCATGACACACCCACTGCGGGACATCCTAGAAGATTCAAGACAATAAAACTCATTCTCAGAAACTCCTGGTGGCCAAGGATACATGGAGATGTGAGAACATATGTGGATGGGTACAGTAGGTGTCAACAAACAAAGATGTTCCCAGCAAAACCAAGGGGGACTCTAGCTCCAAATGCAATTCCACCAAGGATTTGGCAGTACATATCGGTGGACCTCATCACCCAATTACCACAAATCTTGGGATATGATGCAATTATGGTGGTGGTGGATAGACTGTCCAAACGAATTAGATTGGCACCGACAAATGGAGAGGTCACATCAGAAGGGATTGCAAGGATCTTCAGAGACACGGTGTGGAGAGACTTTGGACTCTCAGAAGTGGTGATCAGTGACAGGGGATCTCAATTCATCTTGAAGTTCACAAAAGACCTATACCAACTGCTAGGAATAAAAATGAACCCTTCGACTGCCTATTGTCCTCAGACAGATGGACAAACAGAACGCATGAACCAAGAGGTAGAGCAGTATCTACGGCTGTTTGTCAACCATCGGCAGGATCACTGAGTGGAATGGTGGTAGCCATTGCCATTGGCAGAATTCAGCTATAATGACAAGATCCAAGTGTCGATGGGGTACTCTCAATTCTACTTAAACTATGGACAGCATCCAAGGAAGTCCACAGAGCCATGGCGGGAGGCAGAAACAGAGGCGGCAGATGTGTTTGAGAGAAGGATGAAGAAAATAAGAGAAGAGGCAGCAGCAGCACTAGAAAAGGCAGCATCAGACATGAAGAAGTATTATGACAAAGGAAGGCAAGATGTACCACAATATCAAGTAGGGGACAAGGTTTACTTGGAAGGCCTTAATATTACCACCGACCGACCTTCAAAAAACTAGAAGACAGACGTTATGGCCCATTCCCAATTGTGGCAAAAGTGGGAGAATGTGCCGATAAACTGCGACTACCCTCTAATTGTAAGAACATCTATCCTATGTTTAATACTGTCCTGCTATGCCCTGCCTGAACACCCACATCCTCCATACAACAAAAGCCAACACTCCCTCTGCTAGTGATGACACCAAAAGGAGTAGAGTTTGAAGTGGAGGAAGTTCTGAACTCCAGAATGCATAGAGGAGTGCTGCAATATCTGGTGAAGTGGATTGGGTACCCCAGAGAAGATAATTCGTGGGTGCCAGAGAAGAACATGAGAAATGCAAGATGGAAAACACAAGAGTTCCACAGGAAATTCCCAGCTGCACCCAGGCACATAGGCCACATCTTCCACAGACTACCTGAGCATGGCAAGTCAGTGCAACGAGTGCACAATGGCAAGTGTGACAAGTGCACAATGCTTGGTGGTGGATGCAGCAAGTTAGTACAACAAGGATGTGGCGAGTTAGTGCAATGAGTGCACAACGGTGAGTGTGACGCGTGCACAACAGCAAGTGTGATGCATACACAATGGCAAGTGTGACACATACATGACATGCTTGGTGGTGGTAGGTGCAGCAAGTTGACGCTACAAGTGCATGACGGCGACAGGCACAAACGCAGTACAGGGTGCAAACGCAGTGCAGGGCGCGAACGCAGTGTAGGGTGCGAACACAGTGCAGGGCGCGAATGCAGTGCAGGGCGCAAATGCAGTGCAGGGTGCAAATGCAGTGTAGGGTGCAAACACAGTGCAGGGTGCAAATGCAGGGGGACGTGACAGATGCAAAGGTGTGAAAGCGGGAAGGTATGGGTGCATGTGCGAGGGTGGCAGGTGCAGGTACGCATATGCATAGGGGTGCAGGGGCAGGTGCAGGTGCAGGTGTGAGGGCGGTGGGTGCAGGTGCAGGTGCAGGTGTGAGGGTGGCAGAGGCAGGTGCAGGTGCGAGGGTGGCAGAGGCAGGTGCAGGTGCGAGGGCAGCAGAAGCAGGTGCAGGTGTGAGGGCGGTGGGTGCAGGTACGTGTACACGTAGGGATGCAGGGGCAGGCGGTACACATGCGTAGGGGTTCAGGGGCAGGTGCAGGTGCGAGGGTGGCGGGTGCAGGTACATAGGCGTGAACCCATGCAGGGGGCAGATATGGGGGTGGCAGGTGCAGGTACACGTAGGGGTGCGGGTGCAGGTGTAAGTGTGAGGGCAGTGCACTGGTATGCAATGGCGGGTGTGACAGGTGACAGGTGCGCAGGTGTGAACCCACACAAGTGCAATGAAAGGACCAAGTTGCCGCGCACACCCGTGCGGTGACAAAACGACCTGAAAAAAAAAAGGAAAAGGAGTCGCCGCACATGCCAGCACGATGAAGAAATGACCTGTGATCATTGCACATGCCAGTACAACAAGAACAGGATCCATGGCTAGCAGAGAGCTCCAGAGGGTCTTGATCCAGAGAAGACTAACTAACAAGTCTATGACCCCTGCCTTACCTTCTTCTTGCAAAAAGGATGCCCTACCAATCGTGCACGCCAGCATGATGGCTAGGACGAGTGGAGGGGTCGATTACCTTCTTCTCACCACCTCTTTCAGACGAGACCATGGGTGGGAGGGGTAACAAATGAATAAACAGGTACTTATACCAAACAAACATAAACTCCTCCAACCCGGTACATTGGATCACCCAGTAAATAGGCAATGGTCAATGAGGACATTGACCTTAAAAGGGGGGGTAATGTCATGGTTTCTCTACTCCTCTATCTATTGCTTGTTATTGGACGCCACTACTCTGCTAGACCATATGTACAGTTCTCAGGTAATTAGTTAAAGCTCAGTCTTGAGCTGGTCAATACACCAACAAGCATCATTGCTCAAATCCCTCCTCCGCTCCCAAGTATTGAAGCTCTTGTTATTGCTGACAGGATATGATAGTCTTGAGCTAATGTTAGCAACAACAAGAGCTTTAATATTTGGGAGTAGAAGAGGGATTTGGGCAATGATACTTGTCAGTGTATTGACCAGCTCAAGACTGAGCTTTAACTAATTACCTAAGAACTGTATATATGGTTTAGCAGAGTAGCAGAGTCCAATGACAAGCAATAGATAGAGGAGTAGAGAAATCATGACAACAAGGGACAGAAGGGATAGAAAGCAGACGATGAAGTGCCAGGACTTAGGGTAGTGGTCACAGTGTTGGACTTGTATGATTAGTCATTAGAGTATTCAAAGTTGGTGTCAAGATTCGGTGATGCTGAGATATAGGTTAAGTCCTGTAAATCATTTCAGAGTGGCTAGGCTTCAACATGCTCATGCGTTGCACCCTGCTGTTCCGTGCATGCCACTAATTTGGATAGTGAGAGGAGCCTCGAGGGGATGCCGAGGGTGTCGGCTCGAGCAAAGGACTTTTAGAAATAGGAAGCAGACAAAAGGGGTGTGAATCAATCAATATTCTGAGTGAGGAACTATCTACATACATCCCACTACTTATATAGTTAAGAAGCAAGATGTGGAACAGGGTGGCGTAAGGAATGGAGACAATAAGGTATGAAGTAACCACATGGGGGCATTGTCCACAGTGATCAGAGATAGAATAAGGAATGTAAGTGGAATTAGAATAATAGAGTATGGCTGAGAATAAGATAATGAAATGGTGGGTGAGCATAGAACAATAGAGGATGACCAAAGATAAAACAATGGCAGTGACCAGGACAATGAGTGGCCATCATGTTGTTCGGGGGAAACGGGTTAAGGAGTGGATCGGGGGTGAAGGAACAATGAAGAAGGATGGATGAGAGGAGTGGTCCATACGATGTACCATGTGTACCGAACCGAGGCCGTGTGGTAGTGGGAGATGATGAGGGTAAGGGCCGGTTGGTCGGTATTCCCAAGTGAGTCGGTATTCGGTGTTATGGGCTTGACAGTTGGAGGGACTTGGTTTCAACTTATGTTTTGTTCCCTCCTTGATTGTCTGTCCCTAATTTCAGAAAGTCACAAATGTGCAAGGAATTAAGCCGGAAGTGAGCCAGACACTAAGTCTAGAACTAGCATGTAAATTAAGTCAATATTCATACTGGCAAATAGTCCAGTCGACTGTGGGTTTATATACCTGTAGCCACTCCTTGTATTATCTACTATCTGGTTTAGAGACAAGGGGAAGGAGGAAATATAAGGAGTCAATTGAAAACAAAGAACAAGGGAGTTAGATATGTGCTGATCCTTTGAGATACCCACCACAAGGGTGGTCATGGAATCACAGGAATTTGGGGTTGCAGAACTTCAGGTTATCGAGAAGGGATTGCAGAAAGATCATCAGGGAATTGTTCTTGATAATCATGGTCAGAAAATCCCTGGAAGGTGCGGGCATTTTCAGGAACTATAATAGGTTTGTTTTGAGAGGCACAGGCCATGACACCAGCCAAAATGTTATTATTTGTTGGTAGTCATTTCAAGACTTATTTGATGGGTGATTTTCTGAATAAGAGAGGTTTGGATTCTAGCATGCTGATCTGGTTCAGTAGTCTTCCAAAACCTAAGGGAGAATTCCCTGTTTTCCAACAAAAAGTGTATATGAATTATGGGATAGGATAGCAAAGGAGTGGACTGAAATACCACCAGAGATATGCCAGAAGCTAATAGAAAGGATGCCTAGGAGGATATAGGCAGTTTTAAAGGGAATGGGGGGTCATATGAAGTATTAGATTGTAAATAATAGAGGGTCAAAAAACTGCCCCAATGAGTGATTTTTCTTTTTGATTTATTGAGAAATGAGTTTTGA
>QLPG01004932.1:0-12568 GCA_003314385.1 Gomphus sp. MG54
ATAGGATCGTGACTTGAAATGGAACAATAGGGAGTGGCCAAATATAAAACAATGGGGTCACGTCCAAGGATAATACAAGGACGGGGAGTTCTGAGGTGAAACGAACCGAGGAGTGCAGATGGTGAATGTGCCGAGCCGGGACCGGCGCACCAAGTGTTATGCAGGCAATGCGGGCACTTGGTCGTGGATATGGGATGTTTGCTCGGTCAGCACTGCTGGCAGATGGGTCTCGGTACGTGGACTTGACAATCTGTGCCTTTGCATCCTGCCCACTGCACTAAGTACAACAATTTGCATGCCATATGTCGATTATCAATTTTTGAGTCAAGGATCTCGGATATCTCAAATTTGTCGATTATGACTAGGGGCAGAGGTGGTTGAATGCGATTAGGAATGGGATTAGGAGAGGCTGACTCAAGCATTGAAATGTGGAATATGTCAGGGGATGACCCTCTTTAAACTCTGATCCAACTCCAAGGTCCAATTTCAAACTCAGATCAGCTCCAAAGCCTGATACAGGTCCAAAGTCCTACTTCAAACTCCGACCAACTCCGAGACTAAGAGGCCCAGAAACCACCGAGTGGAGACAGAAAAGGTCTTAACACATGATGACTAGAACTCAGAGCAAATACCCGAGCCTCGGACTTAGTACCAGGAGATTGGCTCTACAAACCCCGATGTATTGATTTGTAAGCTAGTGCACAGAGTATAAAAGGGGCTCACCAGCAGTGAGATTCTTAGACTTTCCTCTTTAGATTCCCCCTACTTAGGTGAGGACCCTACATGTATTTAGGTAGTAGATAATTAAATAATCTTTGGATTCCCCCTGCTTAGCTCGCCTCCAAGATATACCTCGGGGCTGTAAGAGGGTTGCCCTTACAGCAGGAAAGTCTCTCCAATAAGGACCAGGAGCCGTGCTGCAGCACAGTCATAGGTGGTTTTGGACTCAACCAAAGCGACTCGGAGAGTACCAACTCCTACACGTACCTGACACCGGACTCCCCCTCCTCTATAGTCATAGCCACCGGTATCCCCACTAGTCTCACCCTTAGCATGAATGCCGAGGAACGATTGCAAAGGTTAGAGCAAGAGCTGGTGGAAAACCGAATAGCAAATGCTACAATAAACGAAGCCCTTAGGGCAATCATGGCCAAGCTAAATGACCCAGTGCACCAGGGATTAAACCCCGATAATTTAGAAGATGACCCAACTCTGAGTGCACATTTTTCAGACACTCGGAGTACTGCTGTCTTGCAAGGAAACTCCAGAGTCAGGCCCACTCCCCCATCCAACTTCAATGGAGATAGAGAGAAAGGGAGAGCTTTCCTCAACTCTTGCAACATTTACTTTGTGATCTGCGGAGATCAGTTTCTGAACAGCCAATCTCGGATACATTGGGCTCTCTCCTACTTCAAATCTGACAGAGCGGCCCGCTTTGCAAACAAAATACTCCGAAGCGAGAGGACCGGACATCCGCACTACTCGGACTGGAGAGCCTTCGAGTCAGACTTTGTACAAAACTTCTGCCTGAAGAATGAACAACTCTCTGCCCTCACACAACTAGAAGGGACAGGATGGTACCAAGGCAAAGATTCCGTAGAAGAATACATTGACCGGTTCGTAGAGCTGGTGGACCTTGCAGAATACCACGATGACAAAATGATCATGATCAAGTTCTGCCGAGGCCTTGAACCGAGAGCACAAACAAAAGTTGCCCTCCTGGGAAGTGGTACCCTCGTTTCCCAGAACCACCCCGATGAACTCCTGGAATATTCTATTGTGAAAGTGCCAGTTGCTTGATCTCCGATCATTTCCCTTGTTCTTGTTCCCCTTGTTCTTATCCCCTTTCTGATTTCGCGCCTATACACACTGCTCTATCACAGACTGAGACTAGTATAAGTATTTACTGTTCGTATGATGACTGCTCAGACTCACCTCTGACAGTCGCCTGGGTATTTCTTATCCACAGCAATTAAGAGCCGCCTCTGACAGTCGTCTAGATTGCTGCACACAGGAGTTGCCACTTTACAACACATACTTCGCAGATCATCCTGCCTCGGGAGCAACAATCGGCGAACACCATGGCCTATTGACTGCTTATTTTTTATTTTTTATTTTATTTATTTTTATTTATTTTTTTGATGAGGTTCCGTGAGAATCTGATGATGCTGAGCCCCAAGCGCTCCGTTGCACCGCATGGCTTACCATTAATAATAGTGGCACCTAAGTCGCAAACATGAAGATGTGTATGTGTCAGCAGGATCCAGACTCGGCATATCGGGAACAAATCATATGTTTCGGAGTAACCTCGAAAAATATCTGTATTTAAAGAGGGATATATTGTAAAGGCAACTCTATTGGCAGAGTAAGCCTGCGACATGTGAGTTCAGCATAAGAGCTAGTGTATTAACTACTATACCTGCGACATGTGAGTTCAGCATAAGAGCTGAAGAAGCGCAGATACTACAAGTGTACTACTTATATACTATACGGCAATCAATGGATGGCCGAAAACATAGAACAATAAGGGCTGTTACATAATAGCCCAAAGCAGTATACAATAGACAATGGGTCAAGTATTTACCACTTTTATAACACTCCCCCGTACTTGAGCCATCAATGAATTCAGAAAAAACCATAGAGGCTGAGTTCAAAAGGTCATCATGATGCCGTGTACGTGTGTGCATGGGAACGGGGATGATAGTTGGCCTGCAGTTGAGTGGAGGTGCAAGCATGAGCAGGCTCAGATGGAATGGAACATGAGCTGGGCTTTAGTGCAGAGTCCCATGTGTAAGAGTGAAAAGGGCGGCTTATCGCCATGACGGTCGTCGGCATGCGTGTTTGCTGGCGGTGCTTCGCTCTGAGTGTGAAAAACTGCGAACGCGAATGGTTGCGAGTGTAAACGGCTGCAAGGGTGAACGGCTGTGAAGGTAAGCGGCTGCAAGTGCGAACGACTTCAGACAGGGCAGTGCAAACGGATGCTGTGCATGAGGTAGATAGAGGCTGCGCTCCTCGACGAAGGGGACGCGTTTGCGAGAGGCAGCAATGGCCGGGGTTGCATGCGGTGGAGCCGCGGGAGTCAGAGGTGTGGGCGGTGCACGAACCACGCGTATGAGCAGTGTGCAAGGAGCGCAAATGAATGGTGCGTGGACGCGTGTGTGAACGCGATGCAACGAGGTGCGTATGGCGTGCGAATGACGCGACGAGTGAGTGTGGAGAGAATGGTGCGACGACTGAACGATACATGAGTGGTGCGCGAACGTCGTGCGAGTGGATGGTGCGTAAATGGCGCGAATGGACGATGCGCAGACGTCGTGTGAGTGGATGGTGCGCGAACGGCGCAACGACGCATGGTGAGAGCAGTGCGGCGAATGAGCGATACGCGAGTGGTGTGCGAACAATGGTGCGCACGATGCAGGACGCCCGGTGAGAGCGGTGCAAGGATGTCCAGCAAGAACGGTGAGACGAGGCTGGTGACGGCACCCGAACGATGCGAGTACAGAGCCAATCCTGGTCGATGCTCCCCAGGCGGAGGATAATGAAAGAGCTGACGGCAAAGAGGATCGCGAGGACCTACAAGACATTATAGCACACGCGGATGGCGGAGATAATGTCCTACATGGAGAGGGAACACATGTTGCAGGGCAGATATCCATGGTTTTCAGCCGTGTTGAGCACAGGGCATGGGGAGCACGAGTTGTGTTGTGACAGGCGGAGAAGCACCTCGTCGTGCGTGAAGTAGCCATCGGGGCTGTGTTTCATGGTGTCGGTATACTTCGCATGTGGTAGCGAGCAGTGGCGAGTTGATGTGTGAATCGAGCTCGCGCCTGTAGTAGCTAGTCGGCATGTGGCCGACATTGCGTGTGGTGGCAAATCGGCATGTGGCCGATGTCCTGTGTGGTGGTGAATTGGCATGTGGCCAATGTCGCGCCTGTGATGATGGGCTGGTGTGTAGGATGAACTGAAAGAGCCCTAGCGACTCAAGTGTTTCATAAATCTCCCCCACAATTGAGGAATCAGTACATCTAAGCTACAGCCTTGCATGTTGACATGCTGCTGACATTGCGCGTCATAGCGAGTTTGGTGTGTGACCAGTGTCGCGTGTATATGGCAATTGATGTCGTGTGTGTTAGTGAGCGGCGGTATGACCAGCCTCGCGTGTCATAGCGAGCCAGTGTCCGGTCTGTGTCACTAATGATGGCAAGCTGCTAGGTGAGCAGCCTTGCGCCTGTGAACTCCTGCGTAGTCTCCCTCGTGCATCATGCCGAGTCAACGAGCAGTCTGTGTTACGTAGAAGGCGAGCTGGCGTGTGGCTAGCGTCGCGCTGTGAGCCGCCATATTGTCGATCTTGCATGTCTGAGCAAATCGATTTCGGCCTGTGTCACGGGTGGTTGTGAGCAACTGTGTAGCTGACCTCGTGTTTGACTTGGCGAGTCAGTATTGGGTGTCACATGGCGGCAAGCTGGCATATGGCCAGCCTTGCGGCTTGTGGTGAGCTCCACATAGTCGCCCTTGCACGTCATGGCAAGGTGACAAGTGGTCTGTCACCAGTTGTATTTGGCAACCTAGGCGTATTCCCGATGATGGCGGGTGGCCGTTGTTGCATGTACAACTGTGGTTGAGCCTGGCTGCAATTGAGCGTGGCTGCGGTTGAGCGTGGCTGCGGTTGGGTAAAGGCTTGTATACCGGTATTGCGCGTGTCTTGGGTTGCGTCTTGTGTGTGCACGTGTATTCTGATCGTCGGCCGAGTGTGACCATGCAACGCCATGACAGTGATGGTGAGCAGCAAGAAGACGGTGAGTGGGCAAGATGACAATTTGACGAGACACGGTTGGGATGCGGCTGGGGCAGCCCGGAGAGAGTCGAGACAAGGACACTCAGTCTCACGTGTGCAGTGGTCGAAGATGGCGATGGGGGTGTCCGCTGAGGTCACACACTGAAAGATGCCATGCACGCGCTGTCAATTGAGTGATGTTGTACGCGCTGCCACGAGCGATGTACGCGCTGTCACAAGTGATGTACACGCTGTCACTTGAGGTGGCCAGGAACATGGAATTTTGCGCGATGTGTTGCCCTTGAGTAGCTCATCATTGGAGATAGGCGAGCCGTTGACAAGAACCTGCGCGAAGGTGGGTGCGGACGCAAGGGAATCTCGGCCCTTGCCCTTTTTCGCGTGGTGTGCGGCGCGTTGTCAAGGATGGCGGTTTGATATGGACAAGCGACGTGGAGTGCGAGTGACATGCTGGTGGTTTTCGTCGTGGAGGATGGCGAGTGAGGTTGGGTGCTCAGGTGTGTGCTGGCAACGTGTACGCAGGCAACGTGTACGCAGGCGACGTGTATGCAGGTACAGTCTGGGTGCGCGTGCATCTCATTGCGCTGGCATTTAGCGTGACACGCCACTACTCGATGTCGGCGACGAAATGTTTCCTGTTGGCGTCGGATGCCGCAGGAGCAGGTGGCGACTGCGATGTGCGACGAGGATGCGGTAGGCATGAACGACAGCAAGAGTAGGCCAGGGTGTGGGTATGGTGCAGCAGCGGCACGCGCAGAGGGTGATGGTGTGCTGCGATGGAGAACAGGAGGTAGGCCGGCATGGTATCGAGGACGGCGTTTGTCAGGCTGGTGTAGCCTATGGGAGCCGATGCCTCTGGCAGTCGCAACAGTTGGATGCGCACGGAAAGCCCTGTTGAATACACGGTTCAGGTGGCGAACCCGTTGGTGAAAGCCCGCTGGTGTCGAACCGATGGGCGATGTTTGCAATGTAGAGTTGCGTGCTCTCCAAATAAGTTGCCCAGAGGAGGGCTTGGAGAGTGGGTGACGAAGGAACAGAGGCGAATGCGGCGAGTGCAAGTACTGCGCCTGCGCCGTTTACGAGCGATCAAAACTCGGTGTTCCTCACCGTGTGCCATCCATGTGCTGGTGGAGCCAGTCCTCCCAGTTTGGTCCTGTCAAACTTCTCGACTGAAGTGAAAGACCTGTAAGATGTTGGACACAGCATTGGAGGTGAGCATGGACTGAACAAGGTGTCGAGTAGGCTATGTATCCAGCGTTCAAGCTGGGTGAGCGTTCAGGCGGGGCCCATAACCTATTGTAAAGGCAACTCTATTGGCAGAGTAAGCCTGCAACATGTGAGTTCAGCATAAGAGCTAGTGTATTAACTACTATACCTGCGACATGTGAGTTCAGCATAAGAGCTGAAGAAGCGCAGATACTACAAGTGTACTACTTATATACTATACGGCAATCAATGGATGGCCGAAAACATAGAACAATAAGGGCTGTTACATAATAGCCCAAGGCAGTATACAATAGACAATGGGTCAAGTATTTACCACTTTTACAACAGGATAACAGACCGTCTGTTTTGGTACTACACTATCTTGTACCGCATATACCCACGTCGCATAAGATATCATGGTGCATAGCCTCGCCAGGAAACCCACTTGGTGCCTGCTCAATTATGTGAGAAATCTCTGATTGCATGATTGTGATGAATATGCAGTACCAGATTGGCTGAAAATTACTATATAAAATCAAAAAACGGTTTAAATTTTGGCTGATGCCAGCATCGGACATTTGGATTCAACTAATTAAAAAATTTCTGCTGTGCTATACCTACCAACTTAGGATGCCACCAGTCTTGAACAATGGTAGGAACCCCATCCCAAACCATCTCCTTAACATAACAACCCATAACCAAAAACCAATGGA
Organism: Gomphus sp. MG54; assembly: GCA_003314385.1. Taxonomy (NCBI): domain Eukaryota; kingdom Fungi; phylum Basidiomycota; class Agaricomycetes; order Gomphales; family Gomphaceae; genus Gomphus; species Gomphus sp. MG54. Next base: position 6,712 of record QLPG01004932.1, read on the forward strand.
TATCATCAGTCAACAACCTCTGCAAAGCCTCCATTAAGGAACACACAAGCTTCTAGTATTATAGGATCTTCCTATCAAGGTCCCTGTTGCCTAGTCATCTTGCTTAAGTGACTCTTCCTTTTCTTGTAATTCCATCTTCCATCTTTTCCATCTTTTCAGCCTTTGTGGTCTAGACCTCACTTGTAAGACCTTCCTCTTTTAGTTATATCCTCATTTACACTATTTTCTTTATTTTTCTTAATGTCTTACTCATGTCACATTCCTGTTTTAGTAATTCTGTTGAACCTCAGAATAAAAATATGATGAATCCAAGGCTATTGGAAACTACATTTAGAGACCAACAGACTAATTTTTATGTCACAATTTTAGTGACAAAAGGCAAAAATAAGCAAAAATTGTGGAAGAAAAATTAAAGAATAATAACAGACACTGAATGATGTTAGCATAATTTAAAACTTGTGCTACCTTCTTAAAGTATGTTGAAGAACTATGTTACTCATACACTGTCAGCAGATGAGGTATAGAATTGAACTATGTCAAAATTACCGATTGTGCTAGAGTTTTCTCTATTAATAGTCAAAACCCTCAGCTGATGGCGCTTGAGTAACAAGATAGAATGCCACCTTTGCGTCCTAATTCTCTCCTCTGCTAGTCAGTACTAAGAACTCCTCCACAATGATTTTATTGATAGAGTCCTCTGCAGGGGTGGTAATTTAAACAAATATTCTACATATGCAGTGCCTAGTGTCCGAAAATGGACGCATCTTGTGGATGCATCCATAGATGTTTCAATCAAGGTACGCTTTTCCATTCCACATCCTTTTCTATTGTTCCAAATCATTCCCATTCAATATACATACTATGGGATTCCGACTGTCATGCCCACAAATTTCTCCTTACCTTTCTGTAAAGGCAGTGATATCACCGCTTTGGCACTACCCTTGTGTTTCTTTGTTTTCCACTGGAAGGAGAGATGGTTTTTCAACGTGGACACTGAAGGCCCCTTGTTTACTCTTATACATAGGTTGCTCTGCGACTGTACCCACAGCACTAGATGTGATTTGCACATCGGAACATTGCTGGGACCTCGAGTACACCTATCTGATGAGCTGAATCAAGACACCGGACTCCGTAACCAGTCATTTGCCTGTTAAAAAGCGAACACTGACATTTCCTGTGTGACCTGAATCAAGGCAACACGTATCTGCTTTTGCCATTAACCACCACGAGCATACATCCTGCAAGGTAGAAGCTGAAAGAGCGAAACACCTCACGGCCACAGTGGTTTCGGTTCTACGATCCAGCATGCGCTCAACTTGTACGTACCTAATGGTCTCTTGTTACCTGCCTTGGCTGATGGACGTTCATTCGAGCATTGAGAAATAAAAAAGTCACTTTTTCTGAACAAAAATTTTCCCGCCCCAAAACCCTTTCGGTATACCACCCTGTTGGAGATACGAATCAGAAATGGGTAGTCGCCCATTGTCGACCGATTTCCGACCACCCTTCCCACGCCCCTCCCTCTGAGCTCCGGCTGATAACATCGAACATCGACGCGCGGTCTGACCATTTGATATAGAGATTGCAAAATGCGTTAAAATATCTTGAAAAAAAGAGTGTTTGACAATACCCTATTGTATTCACCAAGACATACTCCCGGTGCTGCGGAAATCCGACTGGATACGCCAGCACTTTCTTGTGACGCTAATTTCCGCTGACAACTGAATAGCCCACTATGGAGTCGTTACCCTGATGGCCAATCAAATCTCTCTCACCACCCTATTTTCCATAGACCTCCCCAAGACCGCAGTCGGAAACCGAGCTCATTTTGTTGACGTCCATCTCTCTGCGCCTCAGCCCAAAGAGGAGGACCAGATAGCCGACAGACGAATACATCCGCATTGCCAAAACGCACCTTCAAACCAGACCTTTTGGTGAACGTGTCCATTGCAAACAACTGAGATGGATTGCACGAATGCTCTACGTTGAAAATCTCAAAGCATCCATATGTCCTTGGTGCATGTGTAGCTTCTGTGTATGACCTATCCGAGCTGGTTTGGCCGATGCGTGTAAGGGGCCAGTGGACGAATCCACCACATGAAGTCATCATCCGCTAGCTATGAGACTTCCATTGAGGCTTGATGAAATTTTATACATTCCGACACAGAAGGTGAAGATTAAAGATTCAAGATGCATAGCACATTGTTCTCCAATCAAAAATGGGAGTTATTCCAGTGATCATTGTGGGCTATCAGTGATGGTCAAGATTAGGAGGGAACAATAGTATATTGGACTCTTTTACTGGTGGATACATTTAGAAAATCATAGCAAAATGTAGGGACCATCAGGAACCCAAATGCAGAGATGTTGAAACCGGGGTAAACTTTGCTTCTAGATTCATTGAAATGGTTTGAGTTAATTGTGGAGTGACAAGTGGTGGCAATTACCTCTCGTGCACTCTATTGACTACTTACATTAATTTAATTGTTTGTTTATGAATATAGTGACAAAACCAAATTCAACTTAATGGGTTTTGCCGGGTAGAATATATTGTTGCAAATTTCGAAGTTGCAGGGATGGGGGTGCAAACGAGGGTGCAAACGAGGGCACAAAGCAAGGCACAAACACAACTCGGCAGTGCTTGGTACAAATAACCAAGCAAATATATAATAAATTTTACATCTACTATACAGTATTTCAAAACAAGGTTCACAGTCACATGTGTGGTTGGACTAGCATACACCTACTCAACACAACTAATACAGGTCTCAACATGGATGTACAGATGAGTGACAGCCATTCAGTGTCCATTTAACAACACCTTGTGGAATGTATATTGAAACCTTAATATTATTCTGGATTTTGGAATCTATAGTGCTTGGGCTTTCCATTTCAGATCTTTTTTGTTCAAATTCCATTCAAACTGTGGACATATATAGTCTTTTTGTTCCTTTTTCCACCTTGTTCTACTCCTATAAGTATTAATAGAACAAGAGTTAGTTAGACACTCCCTCAGTCTTATTATTACTACTTGACTGAGGTGAGACTCTCATTCTGTGTTTGCCACTGGATATATATACTCATGTGTTTCTAACTGTAGCCACCTCTAGGTATCAATTAACATGAGCCTTTTTGGATTACACACTGTTATGGATGCTTTGGCTGTATAGGTACCTATATATAACTAAGAGGCTTGTCTTAGCAACCATATCCTCCATATGTCCACATCTATGTCTATATAAGACAGACATACTCTCAGTGCTGCTGAAATCCAACTGGATAAGACCATATCATTACCCTGATCTCAAATCATATATCCATTACCATTGTATTTTCAAAAGTACACTGGTGTGGTAGTGACAGGGATTTGTTTAGAGATAAGGGTAACAACTTTGTATATTGATATCCAGTCAGTGGCTTAAGATGGCATCATCAGAAAGTTCTTCCATACCCAGTTGGAGTTCCGAAGGACCAGGAGTATCTCTTAGTGAACCTCCTGTTAGTTTACATAATGTTGTGGATGCTTTGGTTGTATAGGCACCTTTACGTAACTACGTGGGCTTGTATTAACACCCACATCCTCTTCCATATGTGTTAGTGTCTGTGCCCATGTTCTCTGAGTCTCTCCTGCTTCTCCCACTTGTCACTCTCCTACTCTACTGGACTCGACACCTCCTGCAAGAGAATGCAGCATGGAGGAGGAGGTATGTTTCCAAACACAGTTTTGTTTTTTTGCAGATATTTCAATGTATTTTCTCCATTTTAAACAGTCACACCGAGCATTGAGGTTCCATATTATCAGCCTGAGCCCTTTGAAATGCAGATACAAAAATGCATTAGAACAGGACACACTTCCCTTCCTTTGGGCTGCATTCTCTTGCAAGAGATTCACCAAGGCATACTCCTGGCACTGCTGAAATCCAACTGGATATGTCAGCACTTTCTTGTAACCCTAATTTCTGCTGACAACTGGATAGCACATTATGGAGTAGTTACTCTGATCGCCAAACAAATCTCCATCACCACTCTATTTTCCACAGACCTCCCCAAAACCACAGTCGAAGACCAAGCTCTTTTTGTTGACGTGCGTCTCTCTGCCCCTCAACCCAGAGAGGAGGACAAGATAGCCGACAGACGAATCCGCAACATCCGCATTGCCATTACGCAGCTTGAAACCAGGCTTTCTGGCGAACGTGTCCATGGCAAATAACTGAGGCGAATTGCACGAATGCTCTACGTTGAAAATCTCGAAGCGTCCCTATGTGCTGGAGGCATTTGTAGCTTCTGCGCCAGCGAAATTGTTGGACCTATCCGAGCTCGTTTAGCTAATGCATGTAAAGGGCAACTGTATAGGTCCACGACATGGGGTCACCATCCTCTGGCTATGAGACTTCGGTTGAGGCTTGATGAATCTCTATACTTTCCGCTGCGGCAGGTGAAGATTGAAGATTCAACACGCATAGGTTTATTTCAGCATCAGTATGCGCGTTGAGTCTTCAATCTTCACCTTCTGCGTCGTACTGTATAAGATTTTATCCAGTCTTAACGGAAGTCTCATAGTCAGAGCATGATGATGACCCCATGTTGTGGATTCATTCAGGGGCCTTTTACACGCATCAACTAAACGAGCTTGGATGGGTCCTATATTTTCCCAGTCGCGGAAGCTACACATGTTCCCAGCGCATATGGACGGTTCGATATTTTCACCCTAGAGCATTCGCGCGATTCGTCTCAGTTGTTTGTGACGAACAAGTTTGCTGAAAAGCCTGGGTTCAAGGTGCGTATTGGCAATGCGGATGTTGCGGATTCGTGGATGTCGCGAATTTGTCTGTCGACTATCTGGCTACTCCTCTTTAGGCGGAGGGGCGGACAGATGAACGTCAACCAAAAGAGAGCTTGTTGTACGACTGTGGTTTTGGGGTGGTCTATGGAAAATACGGTGGTGACGGAGTCGTTACACTGATCTCCAAACAATTCCTTTTCCTGTAGGGTGCTATCCAGTCGTCGGCAGAAATTGGCGTCTTCCGATCTGAAAGTGCTGCCGTATCCACTCGCATTTGACAAGGACCGGGAGTATGTCTTGATGAACCTCCTGCGAGAGAATGCAGAACGGAAGAGGAAGAGGAAGAGGAAGAGGAAGAGGAGGGGTTTTTCCAAACCCGGTTTTTTTGTAGATATTTTGATATATATACTATGTATTAAACACGAGGCCTACCCATGGCGATATTTTGATCATGTCACGGGTCACTGAATGAAATAAAAGTAAATAAATAGAAATAAAAATAAAAATAAATACAAATGTCGGCAGGCCTGTCACGGGTACTCTCCAAACCCTCAATACTCTAGATCCTTGACAACCAGGTGTTCGGAAGAGGTATAGCTTCCCTTATTGTCAGATCAGATGCCACCAACATTGTTGTTATTGAATCTAGACAGAGTCTCAGTTGATTAAGTGATAGCTGAGTGATTAATACCTAGATAGAGTCTATGTAGCAAATAATACATGAGTCTGTGTCAAGGGAAAAAAATAGAATGAGTGTCTCACCTGAATCAAGTGATAATGTGATTGAGAAGATGACAAGTTAGATACTGGTGTTTATATTTACTGTAACTGAAAAATGACTCTAAACAATGAATATGAACGATGACTGTGAACAATATGTAGTGAACAATAGCGGTGAATGTGGAGAATGAAATGTGGACATGTCATGGGTAAGGACTTTTCTCACATTCCAACAGTTGTGTCGCCAGACACTGCTTTCGAATCGTACACAGCCAGCGTAAGAGTTCATATAACACTTACAAAAACACACATAAAAAAAGAAGCAGGAATCAACACCGAATTGAATCCTCGTAC